>JBBYHH010000011.1:163691-184779 GCA_038382905.1 Daphne laureola | reverse complement strand
ATTCTGTGCGTCGAAGAGAGAAGCCCAAATGAAGTGATAGAAGAGAGGGATCAAAACGACGTCGTATCGGTGAGTTGACAGCTGACTCGTTAAAACCAACGGCGTTACTAGTCCACGTCAGCAATCTGTTGGCGATCTGGCGCTTTAGGCCTGAAACCCAGCAACGGAGGAAACGTTAAGACCTACGGTTCGAAGTCAAAAAGTATTAGGCCTAAAAGTCCAAAATCACACAAAATTTAGGCCTATTAGGGCATTTTTCCCGTTGGAGGAGTATTACTTTTCTCTCGTCCCGCACGAAACCAGAATTCCGCGTATAATAATAATACATCTTCTTCTCCCTCCCTGATTACCGCCGCCATGGAAGACCCATCACCCAAGGACGAGAACAGAAGGATCTTCAAGGTGCTACAAGCTCTGAAGCAAGCTTCCCACGACCTACAGACTCACCACCCCACTCCCAAATCGGTCCAGTTCAGCTTCTCCACCATTGAAGCGCTGCTCCAGCACGAGTCCGACTCTATCGTCTCCACCCTCGCCCACAACCTCTCCCTCCTCAAATCCCTCGTCCAGAACCTCCAGGAATCCGGTGGGTACAGCCTTCGCAAGTTCCTGACCCGCCGAGTCAAGACCTACTCCATTTCTCGAGTTGCCAGCTCCATTGAGTCGGAGATTCAGGCTTGGATTGATCGCGAGAGAATCGACAGCTTGATCGAAGCTCTCAAAGACCGGTCGGCGAGCGAGGACGAGTTGGTCTTGTTTCTGACTCGGTTTGAGGGCCGAGTCTCGCAGGGTTTCGAACGCGATTTGCAGGACTTGGTGCTCAAATCCCGAGTTTTCTCTGAGTTGCAGTCGGTGCTATTTGACCCAGAATCGCCGACGAGAATCCAGGAATGCTCGGCGTCGTGTATGGCGGCTTTGGTTAAATTCAACAAAGATGTATTTGGCGGGCAAGTTAACATGGCCGCCACTGGCCGTGCGCTCGTGAGCATTGCCTCAATTCGCTCGATTGCAGTTCTATCAGCCATGATCACATCGATCAGATCGCCGTTTGTGGATGAAATCGGATACGACGGAGATATACCCAGGATTCTGGCTTTCTTGGACTCGAAAGATTTGGACATGAAACTCTCAGCCATGAATTGCGTGTTTGACATCGGTTACTTTGGGCGCAAGGAAGCTGTAGAAGCATTGCTCCTTGGTGGCTTGGTAAAGAAGCTTGTTGCCCTGCAGCTATCAGAACTGGGAGGGGATTTGATTGACATTGAAAGATTTGGGCATTACAAGGAGGAGACTCCAGAAGGAACTCAGGAGAGGCAGAGAAGAAAGAGTGGGAGACAGAAGAAGTTTCTGGAAGAACATCCATTCGCGAGCTGCGTGGCAAGGTTTGCGGTTCAGCTGGAGGTTGGGGAAGGGCTGAGGCAGAGAGAGAAGAGAGGTTTCAAGCAGGAGATTCTGGAGAGAGTAGGGGAAGCATCTGCATCAGATGCAGAGGCTGCCACTATTATTGCTGAGGTCTTGTGGGGTTCATCACCTTGAACTTGAAGGCCTACTGAAACACAAGTGGGTTGTGAACATGTAAAAGAAATGGACAAGGTACAATTCCTTTGTTTCTACACTGTATATAAACCATTCTTCTTCCTTTCTGCAGTTCTGGTTTGTTAGTACTTTACTCATCAATATGTCTGTAGAACGTGTTGTAAAGCAAGTGTTGACTGAAAAAGATTTCATCAAGGGATTGATTAGATTTGCTAACTGCAAAAGGAAGCCATGTGAGGGAATTGAAGGTAGCAATTTCTTCCCAAGCTGACAATTTGTTCACTTCCACCTTGTCTACTCTTTTACTTCCTTGCACTGAAAAGTTTGAGCTTCAACATTCAATACTTAAATCCACAAGCCTCGACTTTCGTTAATATCCAGCACTTAAATTCAATTTTGGTCGTGCAGTGGGACTCGTACCAATACCATAACTCATACGTGAATTACATGCTTTCTGGCAAAACAGTAAATTTTGAAGGGAAACAAACAGGAGGCGGGAAAAAACGTGATCCCTTGAAAAATACTAGAGTCCATGATCAACAATCCCTGTTTTCTCTACTCGAAATTTTATAGGTAAATTAATGTTATCAAATTTTATAGGTATCCAATCGAGGACATATTGTATGCTATCAAATTTGAAGACTTGATTTTCCTCATCTCCTCTTTTAATACTTAAAGTTAAACACTGTCAAATGATATTTTCTTTCCCATTTAAAAACTTCAAACTTTACTAAAATTTCCAAGTAAATGAGACAAAAATCCATAACCACGATTTTTTTAATTTAAAACAAAATAGAGTTAAACAAAAGCAGTTAAAACCTCTGAACTTACTGGTCCAGCCAAGATATACTCGATCTTTCTTATGTAGCAGAGAAACATCTGTTCCAACTTGCTTCTAGCTGCAGTCAAACGGAAGTCATCAAATAGAAAAAGAGTACAAACAAGGAAAGCCTCAGATGCTTATGCTACAATATTGCCTCGACAATGCCCAAAAAAGTGTTGGGGGGCAGCCATTATTGATTGACACCCATTTCAGTTCCATGAATATCAACGGAAAAAGAAAAATAAACGTCCCCATTTCTGTACAGTTATCGCATCAAGCTTCATTCTAAAGACAGACCAACCTGTGGCAGGCAGCTAGAAACAAGACATTCAATTGAACCAGGAGCCTGCCTGCGTTTTCATTTCGGTATGATATTTCTCATACAGATTACAGGCTCAGTTTCCGTATGTGAATTTGCACGGCAGTGCTCTGGAAAGGATACTTCTCAAACGAAGCTTCCATGATTGACAAGGAAACTCTGAAAACTCGCTCTCATTCACTCTTCAATACCTCCAAGCTTTCATTTTCAATTGCTTTTCTCCGCAATATTGATCTGATGATTGAGAAAACCACTACAAGAGCAATTCCCACATGTTCTGAGCTATTAATCTTCAAATTGATCTGCCCCATTTTTCTGTTATTTATGTTGCCATTAACCACAAACTTCATATCTCGCATTGGCCTGAACTCAGATTGGATACCTCCACTGACCACTGTCTCTTTGTTAAAGGAGATTGCTGTCATTGACAGAGTAACACTGTCATTCCGAACAGGGTAGTCATTTCCTCTTAAAGTGGCTTCAAAACCTGCACCATAAGCTGCTGGCCCTGCACCACCAATTCGTGCACCATTCATCAATAGCTTCAATCTCTTACCAGCAAGTATAGTATCCTCAACCTTGACACCAAAATAATTCTTTCTTCCAAATGAAGTAACTGAGACACCGCATTCAGTAATATTGTGCTCGAAGTTCCTCACCTTCCCATTGCTGCGAACTGTGTACATCATATCTTTGCCGGTAGATTGAACATCAAGTCCAACTAAACATGAGAGACTTGCAGGATCTGTGTAAGCAGCAGTACATTCAGAATGAATACTAAGATCATGCTTGTCTTTGCTCATCTGTCCTGAAACAGAAGCAAAAAGTTTCCCCTGTATTTCTAAAGCTGAGTCCACACTAATTCCATCGAATCCCACATCATGATCCCATCCTTGAGGATCAAAAACAGGTCTAACAAGCCATTGGTCACTTGTAACAAGACACCTATACCTATGGGCTGGGCAATCTGAGTCAAAACTAGGAGGAATTGCCATATCTGGTAGCGGCATGGCCTCTGGATCATCTGCAGGTTCCTCAGCACCCGACTTGTCATGACCAGAAGATCTTTCCTTGAGTATAATATTTTCCTGTCGTCTTTGGCACTCCTCCTTCAACTGTTTCTTCATATAGAGAGTCTCCCTGTAATCCAACTCATCAAGATACGCTCTCTTTTGTGATTTACTCAACTTCTCAAACTGAGATTTTGTCAAGATTCTGATTGGAGGTAGTTGATCATACTCATCTTCTTTCTCCATCTCGGAAAGCATAATAGCATCAATTTCATTTTGTGAATCAACAGAACCTGGTACAGAACGGTGACGTAGAAGCAACGAGAGGAGATGGGGAACAGAAGGCTGCCTCCCGCTGCCTGCTATCCCCAGAGCCATGCTGTCGCGAAAATCCAACCAGGCATTGACATCAACAAGAATTTTCATGCACACACACAAAAGCAGGAATTGCAACTTCCAAACCTGCCCATTTGGAAGTATATTCTTTCCCATTAAATTTTTCTTGCACCTTGGGTGATTCTCCACTAAAAGTACAAGATTTTCAAGTCTTGTGTCAGATACCGCCTGATGTATGTAATGCTGTAACAAATCAGTGGAACGGTTTACATACGACTCATAACCGACGGGGTACCCATTAGGTCCTTCAGGCAAATCTGGAGAAGAGTGAGTCATGACAAGGATGGTGTTAAACCAAATTGCAGCACCGAAAGTTTCTGTCATAAGCCTTAGAAGAGGGTAATCTATGTTATCTGTGTTAATAAGGTCAAGTCGCTCAAAATATAACACAATATCTGGGGGAGATCTTCGAATATACCTCTTTACAGAAAGCATAATCTTCCTATTCCTCTTCAAGTTACTTTTAGTTGAGGATAAGAATCCAGGTGTGTCAATGAATGCAATCTTAATCCCATTTACAGTTCCTACCACTTCCTGAATATGATTAGTGGCAGGTTGAAAAGCATTGGTTTCAGTCTTCAGTTGCTCAAATATGGAATTTATAGTGGCGCTCTTACCAACACCGGTTTTCCCAAGGACCAGTATCCGGATAGAGAAATCTAATTCAGGTACGCCAGAAGACTCCAGTTCCCTTGCTGTTTGTTTGGCCCTGATGTTTCTGAAGCTCACCCTCTTCAGATCTGATTCCCCGGCCCGTATGAGAGTCGCCAGGTGCATTCGATACAAAACCTTTGCAACCAGAGGATTTTCTTGTGACTGCCCAAGTCGTTGAAGAAGGCGGAACAGCTTAATTCGGAGACTCTCAACCTTTGCTAATGGATTTGTATCTTTTTCATAATCAATATTACCTGGTTGATGAGAACTTTGTCCAGGAATATTCTGCTGAACAGGGTTTGGGTGAGCTTCCTGGTTGCTCTCTGAAGGAACAGATGAAATGGCCAAATTGCTCATGTTGGATGATGGGCCTGGTGGATGACGGGAAACAGGTTAATTCATAAGATCAGAGATTGTATGACAATATGCAATGCATTCAATACCCTAATATGAAACTCCCAGTCCAAGCCATCTTTAGCTAGTACTCCCACTGTCACTTAAAGAATGTTGCGTTTTCCTTTTAGGAAGTCCCTAAAAGAGTGTTACATTTCATCTTTCGGAAACTTGTCCATACTTAATTTCACCTTATTACCCTTACTTTATTACCCACTTCATACTTTTACCTTAATCACCATCCCTAAGGAAATGGGACATCCTTTTGAGGATGGAGGGAGTAGCTAGTAACAGATGGTAGTGGATGGCAGCACAGCATACAGTTTACAGATTTCCACCATAACATGTGTTACCCATGGCTTACATGATAATGAAATTGAGACAAAATAAAAAAAAAACCAAGTGTTTTTGCTATCACTAAATCACCAAGCGAAATGGGAAAAGGTAAACAATTATTAGATCAATTACATTTAGAAGGAAAGCTGAAAGTGCTATACTAACTACACAAATTTATACAGATTAAAATGTTGCAATCGAGACATCGAAGAGATAATTGCAACCAGTAACAAAGGGCTGAGTCGCAGGCTTGAAAATTCATGGAAGGACCTCATCCATCATAATTTGAAGCCACTTTTTCATCCAAAGTTTCTTAACAATAACGTTGTGCTTATTGAAAGGGAAGTACATCAATAAATATCAGTGACAAATGATACTTCAGTTAAAGATTTATTCAGTTCATAATTTCTCTCTAACCCTTTTTAAACAGCCACTGATAAGTTTTGCCTACTCTTAAAAATGTAACTAGAACTCCAAAATGATAAGCCTGAAACATAACACATGATCAGAGTAGCATAAGCGAAAATGTTCATCGGCAATATCAATTACAGGAAACTGTGTGAGAGTTGTATGATTCAGATTTATGATTCTGCTTACCATGTTTTATGACATTACAACACGAAAACAGGTTGCAGCGCAAAAAAATCTAAAGAATTAACAACTTAAATGCCAAGTTCTACTGTTATGTTGCCTCCCTATAATTCAATATCAAGTGTCTCCACTCAGGTTCTGAATGGTATAACAAATCATTCACTGGACAAAACCAGAAGACGGGTGGAAATAATGGTACCTTGCTCGCTGGATTCCTCATCTGGAGGGTCCTGAACCTCGTGAAAGAAACTTCCACTGCCTGATAGTGGTCTAGACGAAGCCAGGGAACTAGATACTAGTTGTGAGAAAACCCAGTCTTTGACTCCCCTCATACTTCCTACACAATTTTCAGAAAGGCTATCATGATCACATTCTTCCTCCAGGAACGGTCAAGTTGAAGAATGCAAAAAGAAATACTAGAAGCCTGCGGTAATATTCCAAGAGGTTCCAGCGGAAAAGATAATGTCACAGATATCCAAACCAAATCAGGGGCTCGACGCTGGAGCAACCCTTTGAAACAGTATTAAGTTCCTCCAAACACACAAGATGTGCACAAAATCTTCCTATACTGAACACCCAAAAAAAAAAAGAAAAGAACCGCCAACAATTTAAATGCCCATGCCCATGAGATATATCATACATTTCAATAATGTAGCAACAGAAACCTGAGAGCAAAAACTAATTGAAAGGAACAACAACATCATTCGTGACGATATCTCCAACAGAAGCAAAAATTAAAATCGAACAAAAGAAGAAAAATCACTTAAGTGCTGAATCTTAGCAGGCAGGTATTCCTAATGCTGAAAGTCGGGTATCGACAACGGAATGAAAGTGGCGAGGGAGCTGTAAAAGTTACCTCAATCGAAGAAACGGAGGGATCCAATTCCAGAAACGGATTTTTAACATGACAGCCCGAATTCCATCGCGCCGACGAGGAAAGGTACAGGGGTCTGGAAATCACGAAGAGTATTTGATCGCGGAATTAAGGTTGAGGTTGAGGCTTAGAGGACGAGGGAGGACCTGGAAAGGAAGATCAGATAAGACAGCAGCGGGAGATGGAGATTGCGTTTATTCTCGTTTCCTCTGCTCTCCCTTGTTTTGTTTTGTGCTTAAAGCCTCGCCTCCTTTTTGGTTTTTTCTCGGTTTTCTGATTTCACCGTTTATTCCAACCAAACCATAATAAACCAACACAAGAAGGGAAATTACCAATTTTGACCATGATTGGATTATAGTAGTAGTACTTTCTCTCTCTCTCTCTTTCGTTTTGTTTTTTTGGACGATTGGACATACAACTTTTAGGATAAAGGCAAAAAAAACTAGTACTAGTTTGCATGTTTAAATGAAGCAAACATATTGGTGGGCCTTATAAGTTCCTCCGCTTTTACCTCATAACTCTCGTGTCGGTGTTTAACCCGAGACGATTTGTATCCCAAAGATACCTTTCACGTGTTCCTTATCCTTCGATCTACTTGTTATATCGAGACATGTGACGCCTCCTGACCAATTCTGAGAACGTCACATCCCTTATAAATAGATGTTTCTCCGTTTCTTAAGGGGGATTCGAACATTAAACGCTCTAGAGCCGACCCAGAAGAATCTGAGAATTGATTACTCATTGGACTTTCACAGGTTCTGAGAAGGCCAGAACCGAGATACAAAAGTCAATAAAAAATATCTTAACTTTGTGAATTCATATTAAGGAATGTCTTAACACATATAATCTTGGATTTTTGCAAAGGAGTCCTAAACTGAGAGTGAATCTAATAAATAAGACCAAAAACTGGTTGGGTTTGATTTTCACAAACGAATCTTTAGCTGAGCCTGAGAGGGAACCTAATGAATAACTCCTAAAACTTTTCGGGTAATAAACACACCACCAAATTTTTAAGCAAAGTGCAATTTGGGTGCTGGCCTCTTAGGTTTTCACAAATTTGTCTTTACAACAACGTGGTTCTAGAAATATACTAGTGTTATTAAAAATAATAATAAAGGCTAATAGTAACGAGAGATGAGCGACACGATCTTTGCAGTAGCTTAGGTTCAGTTGTGGTGGCGAAACAATTGTCGCTCCATACCAATACATTACAACCAGACACACACACACACACCCTTCAAATTCCTCACTTCAACTCAACTCAACTCAACTCCCGCGTTCACCAAACCAACAGCACCTGCTTGCTACTCATGGCCTGGAAATACAGAGCAGGTTTGCTTCTCATTTTCACCGCCGTCACCCTCTGGGTCACTTCCGCCGAGGTCACTCAGGTACCTCTCACTTCTCTTCTTCTTCTTCTACTTCTCATCTCTTCTGTTTCATCACTTTTGCTGTCTCAACTCAACAGGCTGTGTTTGCAAAGTACAGACACCCTTTTGTTATGGCATATCTTGGAACTTCCATCCTCGCACTTTACCTTCCCTTAGCACTTCTCAAGGACATGCTGCTCAAGCTGTTGAGATCATCACATGTTGATGCCTCTAGTACAGTAAGCTTAACAGATAATCAAACTGATCCCCAAACTAAACACCACCTTCATGACCATGTCCGCCTCAGCCTTGGTTGTGTTAAGCAGGAGGAAGACCATTTAGTTTCCACGGAAGAAACACCTGAATCCGCAGGAAAAAAGAAGCTCTCAACTATGCAACTTGCTCTGCTTGGTTGCTCCATTGCCCCTCTCTGGTTTTCCACCGAGGTCACCACAAGATTAACTCTTTTAAAAACTTGTTGTTCTAGTGATCTAATAATGGTTTTGCTTACCGTGGTCTCATCCTCTCCCTCCAGTATCTGATAAATGCAGCGCTTGCACAAACAACCGTGGGAAGCATGACCTTGTTGAACTCCACTTCAGCGCTCTTCACTCTCTTCATTGGAGCATTCTTGGGACAGGAAAGCATCAACATTGTTAAGGTGATTTCGGTTCTCATCAGCATTGCCGGTGTTGCGATGACCACCCTAGGGAGCACTTGGGCTGCGGGATGCACCAGCACCATCAGAAGTGCTCTTCTGGGAGATCTCTTTGCCCTTCTCTCAGCATTCACCTACGGTCTATTCACCGGTTGAGTCCTCCCTGTCTTTCTCTTTCTAGTGAGACGATATCCTACAAACTGAAACAGTTTTTCTTACTAGAAGAGTGTTGGTACATGCAGTTTTGCTTAAATTGGCTGCTGGCGAAGGAGGAGAGAGGTTAGATGTACAAAAGCTTATTGGCTACATTGGATTGTTCACATTTCTTGGCCTTTGGTGGCTAGGTAAGACTGCATTGCATCAACCTGCTTCTATGTTTCAACTGAATGTTTCCTCTTCAAGATGATCGTCGTTTCTTCATTTTTCAGCGTGGCCACTGACCGCAGTAGGAATCGAACCAAAGCTCAAGCTTCCCCAGTCAGCAAAAACAAACCATCTGCTTTTTCTCAACAGTTTTATGGGGAATTTCCTATGCGATTATTTCATGTATGTGTGCTTATGGAGTAGTTCAGATTTAGCCCACTTCACGAAGGTTGGGGTTCGTTCTAATAGTAGTATGTTAACTACAGGGCACTGGGAATTGTGTGGACATCACCGTTGGTGGCTGCACTAGGCATGTCGCTGACCATACCGTTGGCTATGTTGGAAGATATCTTTGTTCATGGACAGCAATATTCACTCATCTATGTCATTGGTTCAGTTCAGGTAGATGAGCGATTCCCACCTAGATTTTGAATATAAAAACTAGCTTTTTTTATTTTGTTTTTTTTTTTACTCACCAACAAATTAAATGCAGGTCTTGCTAGGATTTGTCATGGCAAACGCTTCTGACTGGATATGGTACAAATTGAGACCTCTGGGCCGTTGTCTGTGACATGCTACTACGGTGGAACAAACCCATTTTCTGTGTTGTTAATTTATGGAAGTCTCAACGAGGTTTCCCCCTCATCACTGTTGGCCACTCAAATGAAATGATGTGGATAACCAAACGAGGGAAAGATAAGAGGGCTTGATTCTTTATGCCAAAAGGATCAATAAATTAGTATCTTAATTGTATAGTTGGAGAACATGCCAACTCTAACAAAAAACAGCCTATATGAGTGCAAAAATTAGTTTTGAAAAAAAAAAAATCAGAAATTGTTTTCGTACCTTGCAAACAAGAGTCTATGCTGATCAACAATTGCCTCTAAAAAAAATTCGGCTGAATCCCGATCCATCCCCAATTTCATATACCTTTGCTCAAAGGTGTAACAAAGACGAACAACTAAGTATCATCCAATGGTACACAAAACTTGATAATGAAACCTTCATCTGAAATCTGTTCTTAAAGAGCCTGAAACTTCCAATCAACCATTAGAATCAGCATGTAAAACTAGCACACTATTTCTCACTTGCTTTATAATGTAGCACCTTCTGCACATAAAACATCATATATCCCTCTGCAGCTCTTACTACATTCTCATCCACACGTGTGATCCAAGAATCATCGCACTTATACCATTGGTTACTTAACCGCAAGTACGTCACATAGTGACCTGAGTCTAGCCTGCCTGTGTGTGTAACGACCGCCAACAACTCAAACTCACATGACAAATCATTAGATGCCTCCTGTTCATCCCCTTCAAAGGGAAATATTCTATTCCCAAATCGACTTCTTAATATGGAGGAGGATAAGTACGGAGCCATGTTCAAGGAGAGTGGAAACTGCAGATACCGATCAACCTTCCTCGACATTTTGCGCACAGGAGAATGTTCGAATCTTTTAATATGGAAGCAGGAGACCAATGGAAGCTTTCTTATTGACATCTGCTTGAGACACTCTTGACCCACCTGACACTTCTGACAAAAGAATTTCTGGTCAGAACCTAACCTCTCAGGCCTTGTAAATCGGTCCAAGCAACCCCTCAAGGTAGGTATCTCACTATTTCGATACGAATCAACATAATTGCCCTCCACGTTGGAAGAATTATAGGAAGTTACAGATGCAATCTTAGCAGAACCGCCTTTATTTGGCTCCAAGTCCAATGAGATGTCTATACACGGATCATATGTTGTAGACGTGAAACCACATACCATACACATGACATCAGAACGGAGAATTCCAGAGAACACTCTGTGTGCAATACAACATTCACCACTTCCTGCACCAACATGCAACGCATAGGTAAACGAATACTTCAAAGAAATAATTCCCCGGCTATGTAAACAAACCATATACTCCGTATAATACTATTAAACATTGAACTGACCACTAGGGTGTTGACCAAGGGAAAAAATTCATGTTATGGATTTAGCAGAAAACAGCTCTTCGAAACTGACCGCTAGTGTGATGACCCAGGGAAAAAATCCATATGGATTTAACACAAACAAGCTATTTATTAGCATGTCACTATCACTTTAAATTCAGAGAAGGTTTTAACATTGAGAATATGCTGAGCGCTTTTACGCTTTTCACTAGTACGTCACGACTGATCACTGAGAATTAAACAGAGAAGCAGCGTGAATATAAAAGTGTAAAGAGAGAAAATACAGGAAACTCATTAATAACAAGCAAGAACAAATTATGGAAATTTTTATCTTTCAATAAAAGCATAAAGAAAAATTAAGAAAAGACCAAATGAACCAGAAGTCTAACGTGGGTTTCGATGATGGCTGTAACCTAAGATGACCCCCCTCTTCAAAACAAGATCAACTTTGTCTGAAGTGGATCCACACCTGGCGATGGGGAAATTTATGAGATTAAGCCAGGTCAAAAATCCCTTTGATAAAACTAACTGGGCTGAAGAACATTGACTTACTGAGTTAAAGCAGATGAGAACATCAAAGCTGCAGAATGAGGTTGAATAATGGTTCTAATTCTGAAGGACTTGACAACTCCTAGAGCGACAGAGATGAGACCTAAACCCATGCCCTGCAGTTAAATATAGGATTACTTTATATTGGCATAGCTCTGATGATCTTGGTGGACATTGAATACTTAATTAAAAAAAGAGAGAGAGAGAGACATCAGCCGGTCATCATAAAAAACCCTAAGCTGGTTGGTGATTAAGTTTCAAGAACTGCAGAGGGCCTAAGTAGGTGAATCGAATATAACAATCTGTCAGCAAACCATATGAAGGTCTGCATGGATTATATGCAACAGAATCCCTGGTGGCCTACTGAAGACACTATTCGCAGTTGAGCGCAACGAAGAACACATGAATAAACAAAATAAGTACAGACACTGCAAATAACACATCAAACACATGAATGGAAGCACAGATGTTTTCCAAGTTCGAAGATACTTTTCAAGCACATGGGTTATGAGCTGAGGCTAGTTTCAAATACAGACAGTGGGTTCATAATACAATAAATGGATGAATGAATGAATGATGAGTCAGGTGAAGTTTCAGCAATTAATAAAGCACAAATTCTGTTGCATGATAGTCACAAACCAATCATCAGACGTAACTCATGACTCCACAACACAGATCAAGTGAAAGGGAAATATTTTACTGCAGTATTAAATAGGGAAAAACATAATTACCTGCATTCTGGGGTTTCCGCCTATCTTTCTCAACCTTTTCGTGGATCCCATCAAGCATTGAGATGAAGAACTCATGAGCATCTTGTTGCTCATAACTAGCCAAATTAGATGCGTGTTGCCACCAGCTGAAAACAGATCAATCAACCTAGTTAAAGTCTAGCCTTAAATCATAGTCAGAACCAGCACGAAGCGGAAACAGAAAGATTAGGATCAAAAGACAACTAAAAGAAAGTAGACCAGTAGGCGAAGTTAACCCGGTCCAATAACACAGACAACCACGAACCTGTACAAGAATTTGGCGGGACTGTACGGCCTCCGATCCCCAGAAAAGACGGAGGAAAACATCGCATCCATGTCACACGCCAAACACAGTCTAGCAACTTTGGCTGCATTGGTGGTTCCATTTTTCTGCTGGCAAGAATACCGATTATGGCGATCGCTCAGAAAATAATTCCTCAATGGCGGTGTGTGCAACAACGCCTGCAGGACGGAGTTCATGAAGCACGTATTTCCCAAATTGTTCAACCCACGCAATCCCCAAGGAAGCTCGGACGACGATGATGGGACGTCACTGGTGTCGTGGAGAGGACTCGACAGACTTCCCATTACACTGCGCTCTCGCAAGTCGGGCGTCCAAGGATGGTAATCAATTCTACGTCGCTTCCGAAGGTTCTCCGGCATCAAGCCTGTATGCATTGGCGCGGATCCACCAGTCGTTGCTGCGGTGGAGGCGATCTGAGCTAATACGACTGCAGCATCAAAGTCTCGATCGTAGACCTGGTCCCCACACGCACAGCAAAAGAGCTCGGCGCGATCGACATCCACAGCGATCTCGTGGCCGGACTGAGCGTGAGAGGCGGCG
The DNA here is from genome assembly GCA_038382905.1 of Daphne laureola. Taxonomy (NCBI): domain Eukaryota; kingdom Viridiplantae; phylum Streptophyta; class Magnoliopsida; order Malvales; family Thymelaeaceae; genus Daphne; species Daphne laureola. The sequence goes on along the minus strand of JBBYHH010000011.1, from coordinate 171,371 downwards.
TGTGACTGCAATGGAGGTGTATGGCAGGAGACGGCGGCGCAGGCCACGCAGGCGTAGAGGCGGGAACTCGAAGGGTCGGCGCAGGTGTCACAGCGAGGGACCTCAGATTGGTCTCGGCGGATGGAGGCGCGGCCGCCGAGGGGCTTGAGACGGAGGCAGTCCTGAAGGGCGCGGAAAGGCTTGGATCCGTGGCGGGCGCGGAAGTCGAGGAGGTGGGGGCAAGACGGAGGTGTAATCTGGCCGTTGATGTTGGGGGACATGGCGGCGGACGGCGGCAGGGCTGATGGAGGAGAGGTTAGGGCTGGCGCACATAAGGGTCATGGATCGGAAAGATCAACGGCTGAGATTGAAGAGATGAGGGTGGGGGAGCATGGATTGTGACGAGGGTTATTTTGGGATCTAATTCTGAGAAGAGCTATTGTCCTCTTTGTTTTGTGTTAAAAAAAGGATAGTTGGCCAGGCTTTAGGCTTTGGGACTTTCGGACGGATTATTTATGACATTATGTACCTTAGTGCCGACTTGCTAGTTCTCGGATGTCAAAAACTCATCTGATTTAAGTAAATTGTAATCCGATCTGAGTTAATTAATAAAGTTAATGATCCAAATCTGTCGTGACTTGAACTTGAACCCGAACCCGAACCCGAACCTGAACCCGATTTTACCTGAAGTAAGTTCAACCTGATAGCAATCCGAACTCGAAATCAGCTCAACCCGAAATAATCCGAACCCAAATGACCCGAACTCGATGAACATGTGACCTGAATCCGATTAACCCGAATTCTGAACCCGACTAATCCGAATATAAACCCGATTAACCCAAACTTTGAACCCGATTAACCTGAACCCAGACTCGATTAACCCGAATCTAAAGTTGAAGGAACTTGAAATAAACTATCATCATATAAAAAAAATCATCCAAGGCATTATAGAGTTACTATCATCATAACAAAATAAACATTTTCTTTTAGGAATGTCTAATATCTAATTTTATTAAATGAATGTCTAATTTCCAAAATTGTTGAAGCAAATGTTCAATTTTCAATTTGGTTGTGACAAATTGACAATGCCCAATGTCTAATTTTTTGAACAATATGCAATCTTCAATTACATTGGAAGAATATTCAATTTCCGAAAATGTTGGAGCAATGTCCGATCTCGAAAACTGTTGTGACAAATTGACAATATCCAGTTTTTAATCTTTTGTAATAATGTGTAATTTCTATTTTTATTGGATCAATATCCAATTTCTAATTTTGTTAGAGATATGACTAATTTCTAAAATTGTTATAGCAATGTTCAATTTCCAAAATTGTTGTGACAAATTAACAATGTCCAATTTATAATCTCTTGGAACATTGTGCAATATCTCTAATTTTCTTGAAACAATGTCCAATTTCTAATTTTGTTGAAGAAATGTTTTATCTCCAATTTTATTATTGTATATATGAATATTAGATACGTAGCATTATATTTATAATGAAAAAATCTATATGTATAAATAAGAATATAAGAATAGAAATTTAATTTGAAAAATTTAGATACCGGAACTTGAATCCGAAGAAACTCGAATTTGGATCCGAAGAAACATGAACATGGATTGGATCCGAAGAAATCCGAACTTGGACCCGAAAAAACTCGACCTGAACCCGAACCCAACCTGACCCGAAATCAGCTCAATCCGAAGTGACCCGAAACCTGAATGACCCGAACTAACCCGAAAACAACTCAACATGAAGCGATCCGGAGCCGAATGACTATAACCCGAACCCAACTTAACCCGAAAACAACTAAACCCAAAGCGATCCGAAACCTGAATGACCCAACCCACCTAATTGACATCCCTAGTTTTCAACACCGTTAATTATTTTATCAAAAAAATCAAGGGTAACGATGTTAATAAATTATTGTAGGAATATTAAGAGATAAGAGTAAGCAGGACAGCATTCATATTTGATAACTTATTGTATCTTACGTTAAACTTTTCATTTTTTTCTTTCTATTTATTTATATTTTATGTTTTGGAGGGATTAATATTATTGAAAACGAATGAAGCTTCTCCTCTCCACAGCCCAGTCTAAACCTCACTTCCAAGTTATTCAGTAATGTAGCTTTCGCTCGACACATCCAAGAAATCCTTCCTTGAAACTTTAATGCATTTGGGCCCCTGATTGTATGGCCGCTCGTCCCACTTCGGATGGCCTTTATTTAGAGACTCGAATTGATGGGGGAGTGGGAGTGGTTCTGGGCCTTTTACATTCCTTTCTTGCACTTCAGACTCTCTCTCTATTCAAACCCAGCTGCGCATCTTTCAATTAGCTTCTGGTCTGTGTGTGGTGCTTCTCTTTAAAAGAGAGACGGACAGGGAACATTCAGTACTTGGGACACGCTTTATTGCATTAAAGGAGTAGTAATTAGTTCAAAATGTGTATAGTGGCATTCAGATATACGAAACAAACTGTTGTCCTCTCAAACAAACTACAGGTAATGCAGGACAGAAACTTTTCTTCTCTCACATGTAAATACAGATTCATAAAGTGTTGTATTCTACGGGCCTTACATCTAGAACAAAAACACATTGAAAATGATTCGTCATTCTATTTGCAGCTCCTACCAGGGAAGCACTATATAGCATCATGAAGTATTGAATATTGATACAAAATCGTACTATTATTCACCTCCGTTCAGGGTACAGGCATTCAGTAGTTCTCAAGAGCTGATGATGTTCATAAATTTCCTCTTAGCAAATGCCTTCCACCATTTGTTTGGAGTTCCGTTGGGCCTATAAGCCACACTTAACAGTCTTCCACTTGTTTCCTCTCTTATTTGCCTCAGGTAATCGCGTAATAGCTCTGTACACAACAACAGTGGCAGATCATAAAGCAAACGACCATTCATGGAAAACTCCAGATTAGATTCTTATTTTGGAAATTACTTGGCAAACGAGGTTTTACTTGATGCTACCTACAAAATCTTGCCTATCCAACAATGAAACCCCATTAAAGCGTCTAACTTTAGCCATGCGGCCCATGCCCTTTCAATTTCCGGCATGCATATTGGTTAAAACTAACATATAGAAATCTTAAACACATTGGCTAGAACAATCTGAGGAAGAGAGATGAGAATATACACACAATAATTAGCATTACTAGCCGAAAATTAAGTACTCACAATGCCTATTTTAGTACTCCATCATCACATGAAAGCAGCGCATGCTTATTTTAGTTACCATTGCCAAAGACAAGTTAGTGGAACTAGGTCCCTGTTTGCATAAGCCAACAGCAGAAGGCATCAACCTAAGTCATGATTCATGAAGGTCGCTTAGGGCAAAATTATCTTTAAGACCGAAGAAGCATTGGAGCCATTTGACAAGCTAAAGCTTGGAGTGTGTGACTGAACCCCCGATAATATCATAAAATGTAAAGAAATCAAAGAAGATTTGCAATGTTTAATGCTACAATCCACTCAAAAGAAGAAAGAGAATTTACCTGCTTCTTCTTGTGATTGAGGCAAAGGGAAAAGACCCGGGAAAGGAAAACCGGATTCCCCAGGCACAGGAACATTCTCCAAACCCAAGTTGATAATAGCCTTTGTACCTTCTGCCAGTGTTCTACATCCCTCAAGCCTCTTCAAAGCCACATTCATGTAGAAAGTCAAATATATAAGGAGCTTATCTGCTGGACTTTTGATATCAAAGTTTCTAAAGAACACATTAGCACGAAAGAATGTGATGGCCTCATCAACTATGTCAGTTCTATCTGCTCAAAGTTGACAAATCAGTTCACATTTGTCAGCAGGGAAAAACCAAAGAAGACATAGCCAGAAATGTGATGAATTAACTTTAAAATCTTTAAGCAACATGAACCTTGATCAGAAACAGGCGCAGGACCCTTTATATGGCTTTTGAGAGGAAGCAGAGGGCACCCACAAGCTTTGCCAATCCCTTCTTCATTCACAAAACTGGAGTGATAAACCTGAAACCACATGCATTTCTCCTCAGCTACCAGAAAATGCATGACCAACTAGAAATGGCAAAGGGAAAAGACAAGTGAAATGAAAAGTAATTCTAGTTACCATTGCGTTAATAATGTCTTCAGAAGATTATCAAGAGCTTCAAAGTTTGGAGCGAATTTGTATTGTAAGAGCTCAAAAACAAGAAACTGCTTCCGATTGGACCTGCCAAGAATTGTTATCTTCTCAGGAACAACATCGAAAAGGACGATGACACCAATCTCGAATTCGAGGAACCCCTAAAACAAGAAAGGGCACAACACTAACCTGATTTGTTAACAATAATCTGGAAGCAATCTTCGTCGTGCAAAGCTCTTCAAATGAATGGAACGAGGTTGAGTGCGTTGGAGTTGAAACGCGCAAGAAAGGCACAAATGTCCTCCTCCTTCATCACCGAACAAGGCAGAAAGGGCAGTCAGATCTACCCAAAGCCTGGGGCGAGGACTTATTTACATATAAGTCACTCAATGTATGTAAGAAGTTCAATCTCGTCACCCTACCGTGAGTTATTTCATCCAGCTCACTTGGAACTTGGAAAATGGAACTAAAGACATTATTAATAGTACTATATCATATGTAGATAAGTTAATCAACTTTATATGCTTTTTTTCAATAATTTTTTTAGGCACTTAAATTTAAATAATTTATAATCATAATAGATTGATTGATACTTCGCCTCTCTTTAAATAATTGATCTATCTTTTTTGTTGTTTATAGTATTTAATCTATAGTTTTTTCATAAATTTTTAGACTTTTAAAGTTAAATAAATCATATACATATCATAATTTGTAACATATTTTTTCTAAATATATGCTCCTTTTGCCCTCCATTAATTGAGCCATTTATTTTGACAGTTTAAGAGTATTTAATCTGTAATTATTTTTCATGAATCTAAACATTTTAAGTTAAATAATTCATTTGCACATCATAATTTACAATATTCTTTTATAAATGTATTTTTTGTGTTTTTTTTTTTCCAATATATATTTTTGTTAAAATTTGAGTCAAATATTGAATCTTGAAATAGTATTTTGGAAAAAAAAAATTCACTTTTTTATTTTTGTAAAATTTGATGAAAGTCAATTAGATCTCTTCTCTTTTTCGAATTATGTCCTTTTATATTCCAACGGGCAATTATTCTACTTCCATGAAGGCATTGTCCACAGAAACTTTTTTCTTAAGAAAACTTTTTGAAAAACATGTTTACCTACCAGTCATTGGTGCGGTTCCATATAAAAAAAACAGAAACTACCAGTCTCTGTTGTTATGAGATCTAACAAGTAATTTGCTGCTAATGGTCAAAATTAACCCAACCCAGCAAGTAACAGAATTAGCTGGCACCTCATGATTGTCCTTAAAGCATCTTGCCAAGTCATTTCCCATCATTTAAACAGAAGCACAAATTCACAAAACAAACAAAGGTTTTCACTTTCCACCAACCAAGTTACTTACCACTTCCCAAACAAACACCCAAAAAACAGATATTACTCCAACACAACCCTGACTGACTTCCTTAGAAAGCCAGCCATTGAAAATCCCAGCAACATACACATACATACATATATCATGACCAAGATTCTTGTTGGCTAAAAAGAATGACTATAAATAGTCTTACTTAGACCTACTACTACTACTACTATCTGTACAAGAGGATTAGTTGGGTTCTGTAAATACTAATCAAATCAGGTTTGTAAATGAAGATGTCAACATATATGGAATGCTAGCTAGAGGTCCTCTCTGACATGCAAGCTCATGAATGTCCTTCACAATGTTGAACACAGCCTCTGGCTGCGCTAGCTTAACCGCATTCTCAGACATTCTCTTCAGTTCATCTGTCTTTGCGCTGAACCATTCCCCCACTAACTTTGCTGTCTCCTTTGGACTTCTTGTGAACACACCTGCTCCATTGTTCACTACATATGGTACATTCCCCTTTTCCTGCCCTGGAATGTAATCGTTGAGGATGATCGGTAGCCCCCTTATCAAAGCCTCTGCAATAGTCCCAGGTCCAGCCTTTGTGATTATGCAGTCACAGGCTCCCATCCATTTCTCCATCTCACTCTCAAACCCTCTAACCTGCACCAATCACAACAAAAGTACTGACATTAACACATGTTCAGTTCAGTTGGCAACTTGGCATGTGTTCTCAGCTGAAGAACCTCATACCTTGACAGGTATCTTCCACTCCTGGGCTGCTAAAGTGGAGGCAAGAGATTTATTACGTCCACAGATCATGATAAGTTGGCCTATTGGTTTCCCTTGCTCTTGATCTAACAGTGATTCTGCAAGAGCCTCAGCAGTTTTTCTAACAGGTCCCATTCCTTCACCCCCTCCCATCAGCAGGACAGCAGGCAATGCTGGATCCATCTCAAGCTCTTTTCTTAAATCATCCTACAAAATGAGGATCCAATGATCAAAACGAAAGGAAGCCCTATTAACCCAAAACATGCACTACTGTTCGTTTTTGTTCATGAACATTCCTTACCTTGGAAAGAACTGCGCGGGCAAAAGAAGGCCGGATGGGAAGGCCGAAAACCTGAATTTGAGACTCGTCAAGGCCATCAAGTAAAGCCCTTTTGGCAACCTCATTTGATGGGCAGTAGCATCTGTTAACACCAGGATGAAACCTGTGAAGAAACAAGATGTTAATTAGGAGACAGGCTGGAACAGTCAAGGCAGGGCAGCATCATGCTTTAAAGCTTATGCAGCATTATGATGGACTCACTCACCATGTTGGGTGACAGGAATTGAGATCAGTAATTACAGTGACGAAAACCACTTTCTTTTGAAGGGCTTGCCATTTAAGAACCCAGAGAGGGATGTGTTGCATCAGTGGATGGACACTGATGATAATATCCGGCTTGTATTCCATCAAACCAGCTTCTACCTCTCTAAAAAAGTAGAGTAGAAAATTAGAAACATGATGAGTTCAAACAAAGATATGAAGTTTACTGTACGCAAATCTAATTGGCCGTCCAGGGCAGCAAGACACTTGATTTCATAATTCTTTTTGCTTCAGCAATGGACAACAATGTTGGCAATTATATTTACCTTATAAATTAATCAGGAAGTGGGCAATAAATAATTCACCTATCAAATTCAAATGAATAATCACAAAGGAAGTGGCTTAAGAATCCTCAAATATTTAATCCCAAGACAAGACTTTTACTTCAGCTTGGTGGCTAAACCAATGTTTCGTCAATATGAATAGTGGTATCAAACACACAAACTTCTTATTGGTTAATTCTTCAAGTCACAGCAAGCAAAAAGGTGAAGATGACATACTTAGCGTAATATGCAGCAATAGCAGTAAGATAGGGGTTGTGGATCCATCTGGGATAGGTGCTGTGGAAGGCCACCTTCCAAAGCTGCACATGCTTCACCATGAACTTGTAGGACCTCTCCATATCATTCAACGGCCAGCCTGTATATTCCTTCCAAACATCTTTTACAAATATCTGCAGATTAAATCGATGAGCAGAAAGAATTAGACTTTTTTTGAAGAAGAAATTTAATTGAACTGGGATGTGAATTTTTCAGATCAGAGCAGCATTTGACAAAGAACTTCTAAATCTGGAAATAACAGAATCAGAAAGAAAGAAAGAAAGAAAGAAGCTTTAAAGTGATTACTTAGAATTACCCTGTACTCGTCGCCGAACTCAATCGTGAA
>JBBYHH010000011.1:128455-140802 GCA_038382905.1 Daphne laureola | reverse complement strand
TGGATGCCTATTGTTCGAGGATATTGATCATCTCGTAGCTATCTCTATTTTCTGCTTGAAGCACCAGTGATCAAGAACAAACTCATCCTCTTGATTTCGGTAAGTTTTCTTTTCAAGAATCCCTACTTGTTTCAAGTTTAGGCTAAAATATCTTTAACTTTAAATCTTTGTATACATTTTGACACCTTAAATTAGACAATTCTGAATAATTAAGTAGACAGTTTCACCATTTTTTGAAATATGAAAAATTAATCAATAAACTATTTTAAATAATTAAATAGGCAGTTTCATTATTTATTGAATTGTAGCTTTTGGGACTACAATTTATGGTATTCATTTTAGCACTTTAGATTATTTTAATAGGCAGATTTGACTTTTGTGAATGTTATCATATATTTGGAGGGAGGAGTGTTAGCATCAGATCTTGAAGGTGTGCAATGCACTTTAGTTTTGACGGTTTATTATATTCATTTAGACACTTTAGACAATTAAGTAAGTAGATAGTTTTATTATTCATTAAAATGTGCAAAACTAATCAACAAACAATTTTAGTAATTAAATAGTCAGTATCTAAAATCATTCAGACACTATTAATTCAGATATTATAATATTTTTGAATAGACACTATAGACTACTATAACATATACTCATATTTGATTATGATTCGGTTCATTTTAGATGTTTTTAAATGATAGACACTATTGTGTTTTGTTACATACAATTTGCTATAATTTAGTTAACGGTTTTGTTGTCACTAAAATATGTAAAACGCATAAATAAACAATATACTCTCTTGTAATTAACAGTTTTGTATATCGTTTCAAACATTATGTAGTTATTATAAATTAAAAATAGTATAAAATCTTGTAATAGACAGTTTTGCATATCACCCAGATACTATGTAATTATTATAAATTAATAAAAATATGTTTTTTATAATGTTATAAACTGTTGCAGCGGTGGTGGCATCGACGGTAGTGGTGGTGGTGGTGGTGTTGGAGATGGTGGTTCCGGCGACAATTCCAATGACAGTTACGGCGACGTTTCCAACGGCAGTTCCAATGACAGTTCCGGCAACTGTTTCGACGATAGTTTTGATGACAGTTCCAATAGTGGTGATGGTAGTAGTAGCGATGATGGTAGTGATGGTGACAATGGTCGTAGATAGTTAAATTTTTTATTTTTATTAGAAGGCCATTTTAATCTTTTAATTTATTAAGTTTAATTAGTTAGATTAATTAATTAATTAATAGTGGATTAGGTAGTTTTTTCCGCATGCTAAATAAATAAATGGACTGAAACCGAAACCCCTGACAATCTTCAGTCCTTCCTCCCACGGAAAACTGGTCTCTGTGTCAATGGCGCTTGTTCCCTGTTCCACTTTACCAAGTTTAATGAACTGATTCAATTTCAGGGGAATAATTGTAATTGTCCCGGTGGAACGAGTTCAGGGTCAAAGCTGTGTCTGGCCTTGATTGAACCAGGCCGTTTGAGAAGAACAGTTCTCTCAGAACTGTCCGATTCTGATGTCGGCAACCAGACCTCTAAACACAAGTTACACTTCTCTTATTCACCAGGTGATGTCCAAGATGGTCCAAGACCACCCTTTTGACCCCAATCTCAAGCTCCTGATTGGAAATCCATGGACCACGGCTTTGGTCTGTGGAATCTTAAGATCAATCCCAAGGTACTTCTTCGTATCCCCTCGCTCTATCGGCCGGCAGAATGGATTTCGTCACCGTGCCCCTTTGAAACAGAGAAAAGTGAGGGTGGAGCTGAGGAAGATGGAGTCCAATGTTCTTGTTCTGGGTCCTGCTGCTTACAGAGACCCTAAAAGAGTGAGCTTGGGTATTAACAAGGCAATGGAGTTCTACAGATGGCTGGAGGCCCATTCTGGGTTTAAACATGGTGAGATGACTTGTAGAGAAATGGCCTGTGTTTTGGCCAAAGGGAATAGGTTGAGTGATCTCTGGGATTTTTTGAAAGAAATGGCGAGGGTAGAAGGTGGTGGCATTGTTACTACTTCGACTGTTACCTGTTTGATAAAAGTCCTAGGAGAAGAAGGGTTAGTTGACGAGGCAGTGGCTGCTTTTTATCGGATGAAACAGTTCAGATGCAAGCCTGATGTGTACTCGTACAATGTGCTCATTCATTCTCTGTGTAGGGTAGGGAAGTTTAACAAAGCAAGGTTCTTGTTGGAACAAATGGAGTTACGGGGCTTTCGATGCCCACCTGATATATATACCTATACCATATTGATCAATTCTTACTGCAAGTATAGCATGCAGACTGGAAGTAGGAAGGCTACTCGGCAGAGGTTGTACGAGGCAAATCACTTGTTTCGAGTTATGTTATTCAAGGGCTTTGTACCCGATGTTGTCACTTACAACTGCTTGATTAACGGGTGCTGTAAGACTTATCGAATCGAGAGGGCTTTGGAGCTCTTAGATGATATGAACGGAAGAGGTTGTGTCCCGAACCGCATTACTTACAATTCGTTCATTAGATACTTCAGTGCTGTTAATGAAATTGACAAGGCAGTTGAGATGATGAGGAGAATGCAGGAGATGAATCATGGGACACCTACAACGAGTTCGTACACTCTGATTATACATGCTCTGTGTGAAGCAGGGAGGTTTTTGGATGCTAGAGATTTGCTTGTTGAATTGGTAGCAAGTGGATCAGTTCCTAGAGAATATACATATAAATTAGTGTGTGAATCCCTGAGCTCTTCCGGTGAGACTGACTTGCTAGCCAAGGAGCTACATAAGAGGATAAGGAACGGGATAGAGCTGAGAAGTAAGCAAGTGATGAAGCTGAAAGTAAAACCCATCAAGAGTATGGGAACAATGGAAATGACTGAGATGGAAGTTTAAGGAAAGCAGCACTTAATTTGGATGACAGGTTCTCCTTTGTTCGACGGAAAATCTGTTTGAGTAATTCCAATGACAAAGATGGAAGCAAGTATTATGCTTATTTGGAAGAATCCCTAATCATAAAGCATTGTAACTTGTTTGAATCCTCAAGCAGGATATATGATCCACAAAGGCAGGTTCTGCTGCATTGCCGACAGTGTAGGACATTGTGGAAGTCTGGACATGGTTCACAAATCGGCCTGTCCAGAGGATGAAGTTATTGAGAACCTGTGGAAGAATCCTAACTTTTAGGGAAGCTATCAACGGTTTAGCCAACAATATTGAGCTGTGTAGAGTCAAGCTTGAGTTCCTAAGAATATTTTCTTGTGTGGTTGGCTCATGATGTAAGACTGCTGCTTGTGACAAGATGAAGAAATGTGGTATCTTGGAAAGAGAGCAGGTCAAAACAAAGAGAGCAGCAACCATCTCCTTTCAGGTGCACAATCTGTTTACTAATCTTTGGATTTATTGTCTGAGATGGCAGGAGTTAAATGGCCCAACCCCAAATGAACTAAACTCTATGTAAAGGCAACTGACTTCAATCAAAACCCAAATCAGAATTACTCAAGCCTGAACTAAGTTGTGCCTATAATGGCCTGATGTTTGAACCAGAGAAACCAAACCGAGACGAATATAAACTTCTGTTCATCAATCTTGCAGAGCTGGGCCGAACCACATGTAAGAGGTCTTTCGTTAGCTCCTTGTTTTTCTTTCAAGTACTTTCAGCTTTTCATTTTAAAGTTTTGATTTGAGTTTAGAGAATAATTTAGTTTGTATGCCACCAAGAGTTGAGTTCAGTTAAACTTGAATGTCATGGAAGCCTATCATGTGTGTATGCCAATACTAATTTTTGTTTGCTTGAATTAGTTTAATGAATTCTGCTGGGTTGAATTGAATACAATCAATGACTTCCTTTTTGTTCAAGAAACAAGTTAATCTCTCTACTCTAAATTAGTTGGGGTTGGTTGCCTGAGAGCTTTTCTGCTTAGTTTGGTACAAGCCAATTAATTTAGCTTTCTTTTGTTGATCAAATTATGTGGCTTTCTGAGTTAACTAGACTTGAGATTTTGAAGACCTGAAAAACAAATGGGAAACTGAAAACTGAAAACTGGTGGTACTTGTGGGAGATTTGTCCAAGAGGAATCAAATAGATTCCGTCCATAGCCTGGAAGCTTCCTAATTATCAACCTTCATGTACTAGTAAAGACATTTCTTTAGGTTCCCGAGTTTGGCTCTCTCAGAGGAGAAGGAAGTTGTGGCTGTCGTAGTGCTTTAGACGGTGGTCGAGGCGGTGAGCAGCAGTCTGGTGGGACAAGGGACTTTCTGTCTCACCCGGCACCTTGAGGCATTGATCTTGGGGCAATCCAGGTGTAGGGCTGCCCTAGATTGCTCTTGCTACTCTATTTTGGATCCGGTATCAGGTTTTCCTAGTATTTTGTTTTTGTCTAGATTTCTGATTGGTTTGCATTTGCTTTTGCCATGTTGGGTGTTTTTCTTGGTTTGATAGGTCTTATTCTGTCTGCACGATCATAATGAGACAACATTTGGCTCCTTGGGAGCCCTCGTGATGTGCCTCGGTCAAGATTGGATGTATATTACTTTCACTATGACTTTATGTGCTTTTGCCCGGTTTTATGATAGCCTTCTCTGGAGGTGGATGCGTCAACCGGTGATCTCTCTGTTGATTCCTGCTTATTGCTCTCCTACCATTGCTCTCCTACTAGTTTTAGCTTTGATTGATGCTTTGGTTGGTGTTTGTTCGGTTGCTTAGCTCTAGTTTTGATTTGTTTGGTTGGTTCTTGGGTCTTTATTAGGTTAGGTGGTCTGAACTCCAACTTGTATTATTTTCTTTAAAGATAATAACAAACCATCTGCTGTTTGCAGAATAAAACTTTATTTAATAAAAAACTAAATTTGTTTGATAATGTTTTTTAATGTATAACATTATTTCTACTGATTTTTTTTTTCTTTTTAAATTTTGGAAAATCCAAATGTATTTTGGTTGAAAAATCATTGCCTATTTGGGTGCAAGATCAATCAATACAATGCTGAACCCAAAAGAAAAGGTAAAAGGGTGGTTTTGTCACTTATGAAATTTTTAAATTTGACATTAAAATTGATTTTGAAGCAATAATGCAACCAATGTTTAATTTTAAGGGTAAATTAAGTAGACTTTGCAATATGGCAATGACATGACGAAAAATTATAAACGACCGTCCCATCACCATCGGCTCACTTCCCATTCATGGGTGTTTGTGGCGGAGTCATTCGCAAACCGCCACCAATATCGCTATAACTCACTGCTCCAACCATGAACAGTGATTCAGAATCTCGATTCTCCATAAATCTGACATTTCATAACTTATCAGAATCAGGAATACCACAATTTTATTTTATTATTGAACATATCTAGTGGTTAGTAATCGCCTAATGACATGCAATATAAACGTCATCCAAACATAGTTCACTTGCAACTGAGATAATTGAACGTCCAATGATAAGCATCTCTCCTCACGTTGTGGCATTCACGATTTAAAATGAATGTTATTGATAAATTTAAAGATTTCATTAAATTTAGTGACTAAATTACATTTTCGGCCGAACCGAAAATAAAGAAGAAGAAGTTTTTTTTGTTAGCCCAACCCAATCCCCTAACCTTAACGTCTTCGTTCTCACAGACTCTCCAGTATCTATCTCGTCAATAGCAGCCAAGTCGCAACCTCGTCGCTCTCCGATTTGTCTCCGGCGAACCTCGACGCTCTCCGATTTGCGTCTTCGGGGAACCTCCGCAAGATTCCGGCCACTCAACCTCGTTTCCCAGCCGCGCTCTTCCGCTCCTAGCTCCGATTTCAGTCGGTAACTTTTTAAATTCATTCAGCCTCTTTGTGTTGCTTGTACAAGTGAAGAAGTTTCAGTTTGTTGTGAGATTTGATTGTCCCTTGCTTCAGCTCTCCTTTTTGCCCGCCGCGCGCAGCTTTCTTTTTTGTTGATCGACTAAACGTTATTTAAGGTTGATTTTGCTCTCTTGCTTCAGCAGATAAACGTATCTGGTGGATGTAAACAATGAAGAAATCATGCATTTCTATGGCCCTTTTTACCAAAATCACCTAGTATTTTTGCAGTACGAGAAGTGTTCGATACTTTTAACATATCAAACATAGCAAATTCAATTTTGCAAATGTGCTATTTGTTCTCTAAAATACTGTGCGTGCCATGTGCCATTACACCTGTTTAAGCTTTAAGTATGCTTGGGGGTTTTCATATAGGTGGAGGCAAATGTGGTACACCACAAGTGAACTACAGAGAAAGTGTGTGCTTCAACTAATTCGAGCTGACTTTTTTTTTTTTTTTTTTTATAGATAAATTTGTTTTTGAAGGGCAATGGATGTTGAACGCACTGTGTTGATAGATAAGTTTAAGCATTACTGTGTTGAACTATGTTTGGTCTTCAATCAGTCTCTGTTATGTCTTTGTGTGCAACTTTTGGCTTGTTGTCAAATTAAAGTTTTGATTTCAGATGTTTGAAACCGTACTGCCTAACCCACTCTGAAAATGGCAATGCTGGAATCTGTTGCAATTCGTTTTCAAATTGGAAAACAGAAATAAATAGCCAGACCTTTTTGTGCACTTTATTCTGAAAATAGAAATGAAAACTTGCAACATAGGTAGATGCTCCCCTCTTCTCTTCACTGATATGATTGCATTTTTCAGAAACATGGCTGCAAGTCTCGCTTCAAGACTTTCTCAAGGTATGTGATGCAATGTCTTTCTTCTGATTTACCTTCTTTAAAGTAGTGTATTTATTTTCCAACTGGTTTTCTCTCTTACTCTTATTACTCTTGGTGGGGAGTGACTTGTAGTGGGCCGGTCGCTCGTTGGGAGTCTCAGCAACAGTACGCTGGGTTTAATGGAAAAATCAAATGATACGTGGATGAACAATCTATTGTCTCAGGTTGGTTTCTCTTTCTCTGCCTCTTGAGTTTCTTATGATTGAAGACGACATCGTTTTTAGCTGTAAATTATACTAGCTGATACTTGGGTTTTCAGCCTCTTCAGATAGAAGTATGTTTAGTAAATTTCACCAAGGATGAAGATGCTCAGGATCATGTTTAGTGTTCACGTTTTTTTTTCTTTAGGGATTACGCTCCCCTTAATACGCACTGATCTCTTCGTACCAGCTAGCCAGTAGTTTAGGCATGAACTTATAATATTAGCGACTTTAAAATGGCTGATTGACACTGTGAACTTCATGCGGCAATGGGAAGGTGGGATTAAAGTGCAAGATGATGATGATTAGTAGTTTAAAAACACGCTTAATTGTTTGAATTAAGTTTAATGAAAGATAGGTAAATGAGGTAGTCAGGGATTCTGGTTCTTTGACTTAATTTCCTCAATCTTTTTGACCAAATTATATTTTCTGTTTTGACAAGAGTTGACAGCAATCGAGTGCTTAGCCACTTTTGTTATGTAACAGAATTCTTAAGCTGATTTTACAATATCCGCAGCAACACAGGACTTTCATCCAAATGAGGACGGTTCTCAAGGTCGTGGACAACTCAGGAGCGAAAAAGGTTATGTGCATACAAGCTCTGAAGGGCAAGAAAGGAGCTAGGTTGGGGGACACTATAGTTGCATCAGTAAAGGAAGCAATGCCTAACGGAAAAGTAAAGAAAGGGAAGGTAGTGTATGGTGTGGTTGTACGTGCTGCCATGCAGCGTGGTCGTTGTGATGGGAGTGAGGTGAAATTTGATGACAATGCAGTTGTTCTTGTTGATAAGCAAGGGCAGCCAATAGGGACCAGAGTATTTGGACCAGTGCCTCATGAGCTGAGGAAGAAAAAGCATGTCAAGATTCTGACTCTAGCTGAGCATATTGCATGAGGTAAGCATCTACTGCTCATGATAAATCCTTTCCTTTTTCCAGCTCTGCGGATTTGCATAATGTTGCCTTGAGTTGTTCTGATCCTCGAACGTCTTAGATCAACCAAAAGTAGAGGGCAGTAGTTTTTTTAGAACTATAGTCTGTAAACAGCTCACTGTTTTTCTTTGTTACTATCCTAGAGGAGTGACTTTTCCGAATATGTTACATTCTTCTACTATGTTTTTGCGTCTGTTATAGGCTTATAGCGACCAAATCTTTAGCTGAACGATTTGTTTTCAGTTTCAGGCCTCCTAGTTCATTGACAAAAGCAATTAAATGCTTTGCAATTTGCATACTACTTGCAGCCTGCCTAAGATCAGATGGAGGTTTTATTTGTTTTAAGGGGGAGCTATTTGCAAAGCCAGTAACAAGTTAGCTGTGTGATTTCGATCGTTTTTAAACTCGGGTGTGTATCTCTATCGCAATAAAATTAGTGCGTCCAATTATAAATTACTCCTATAAAGTTTAAGTGTGCAGTTTATTTTAATCCCTCCGTCAATTTTTAATAGTTACGTTTATTCTTCAGTATGAAATTTATGTATTTTTCAGTATCAAATCAATATGTCTAGTTTCTAAAAATATTTTTTTTAGAAAAAAATTTCTATTAAAAAATTGAGTCAAACAAAATTTCAGAAATCAAACGTAACAATTAAGAATGGAGGGAGTAAGTGTTTAGAAAATGTTGTTTTTCTAAGTTTTAGAAAGCTTGTGTTATGGTGAAAATATTTATAATAATTAGAAAAGTTTCTTAGAATGTGGAAAAAAAACAACTCATAAGTTAACTTTAATTCATAAATCCTTTGAAGTGAGTTGGTCTTTGTCATTGGCTGGATCAGTGATGATAGGTGATTTGCTCCACACAAATCCGTATCTTGAACATATACAAGTCGCACTGTAATCTGGTGCCTGCCCTCCATCTGGGTGTAGTTTGCATTATCAATCCTCTTATGATCAATAAATTATATTGCCTTTAAAAATCATTCTCCTGTATTCCTATGACGTTGCAAACGTGTACCAGTAGTTAGTCCTTTATTCAGAGAATGAATCTTGCAGGACTTTTGGAATAAGGGGAGTATTTTCTGGTGATGAGGATTAAATTTGGAGTGAAGATCACACATGGGTAAATTGTTTTAGTGCATTTTGGATAATTTCTGGACAAGTCAATGGAAAGCCAAAGATGGTCAATGCTAGCTAGAGATTCCATGAACTCAGCTACCTTATACCCCGATTTTTTCTTCAGTCAAATCCGCCGTCTCATCACAAGAACAGAAGGGGGGTTTTCCGGCTCAAATTCTAGGAAGTTCTATCGAAGTTCAGCTTGTCTCCTGTCAATGGAAGGAGTCCTGGGGGATTAAGGTTACCTATAGTCAATGCAGACCACAATGATTTTGGATATTAAACACATTTCCTGTTAATGGAAGGAGATGTGTGGGATTAAGCTTACTTGCAGTCAATACAAACAGCAATGGTTTTGGATGTTAAACACAACAACATAGAACTTAATTTTCATGATTTTAATGTTTATATGTCACAAATCCTACTCAACTATTGTCTGCATTGATTGCAGGTAAGCTTAATCCGAGCTGTGGGCATACATTGCCGACGCATCAACATAAAAATTACACAGATTGATTTATATGGTGATGTGTTCATCATTTATGTCTGTCGATCCTTCCATTGACAAGTGAGAAGCCTAATCCAGACGCTCATATTCGAGTCGCAACGAGCAAGCAATACACTAAAAGGATCACATGCGACGACAGTGGAGCAAATCTGGACTCTTCGGGGCCTCATCACGCTAGTTGTGATGCCTCTCTTTTGGGACTTTCCAATTGTTCCTCCTCTCCTAGGCATAGCATCGCAGCCTTAATAGTTACATTCGAATGAGTAGGGTAGAATGACAACTAGGATTATCTTCAAACTACACCCCTAAAAAAAAAAAAAACTTTACGCTAAACTCCAATTTTAGTTCTTTGTCTTTGCGATTTGTTCTGGTCATATTTTAAGAATTTGTTCTATTGAGGTCTCTTAATTTTGATTTTTGTCTCAATCAAGTCCTAACAATTAAATTAAACGTTAGATTTAACGAAATTGTGCGAAAAATGAATTTTCTAGTCACAAAATTTTTCCTTTTATTTATGTTTATGCCGAGGCTTGTAAATTTGGCCTTTTAACCACCACCCTACTTCGACCACCACTACAATCATCACACCCGGTGGACACTGTAATTGCAGGTGGTAATAATGGAAGAGACCAGTTGCCGGAATGAAGGACCATAGTTGTCGATATGGGCAAAGTATCCTCTACATTGGCGCTCCTTGGCCATCATTCACTTTGAGTAAGACTATCCTCTCTACATCACCGACACTTTCTGGAAATTGAGTCTCGAAAAGTCACTTCCAAATTTGGAATACTGTGGTTTCTTGATTCAGTTGTAGCCAATGCTTCTAGTCATCAATTAATTACCATGATTGTTGCTTTCATGGTTGACATATGTAGCGAAAGAAAAGGGGAAGCAAAACTCAAGGACTACATATTACAGTAATTAGACTCAGTGAAACGAAGAGGAATTTTTATTCAGAATTAACAGTGAAACCCTAGCACAGATCTACCATTCACAACAATGGTGATTTTGCATCCAGCTTTCGCATCCATATGGTGTGTAAAAAGGTGCAATACTCGGACTCGACCTGTGCTCCATCTCCATTTTTGGACTTGATCTCCATCATCTGTCTGACTCGAGAACCTTCGGTGGTGTTCGAGGGAATGATGACAAGGAGCCCAATCAACATAATAACTTGTGCCATCTGAAGGGAGCACCTTCTTGAGGGAACAATGAGACAACGAAGGTGACAACCATGTATTGGGTTAGATTCGAGCCGATCGGCCCGACAAGGATGAAGAGCCCACCTGAGATCCGAAGTAGATTAGCTGAATCTTACTGTCAATGTGGGAGAATGCGGCGTAATTGGGATTGTTGTGGTAACACGATGACGATGTTATTGGCGACGAAAAATGCAACATAATGTATCAACTTCTATATAATGTGAGTAAATTGCGTCGGATATACCTAAACTATTCATCTCATTGCAAATCTACATCTGAACTAAAATTTATTAAAAAAATAATTTTAAATTATGATATTGTTGCAAATTTATAGGCGAATTTGCTGGTGGTGGTGGTTTGGTCGTGGTGTTGGTAGCAACTTGCTTGTTTGATCTTTTGTACGTATTCATGTTCAGGACACTTTTGGTGCCATGTTTTGCTATTTTATTTCTTCTTTTTTGTTATTCTCTTTTTTTTTTTTGTAAATAAAATAGGCCTTCTAAGTTTTTTTAAAAAAAAAGATATAGTGACTTCACAAGGATTATAGATTTCAATGATGCACGAATCCACAATTGTTTTTAATTTGTTTTATGATACTCCTCCGTTTTAAAATTATTGAAATGTTTCTTTTATTGTTTTAAGTTATAGTGTTTGACTCAAAATTTAATTAAAAAAAATAATAAAAATAAATATTTAAAAAGATTAGATTATAAATTATAAAAAATATATAAATTATTTAACTTCAGATATCTATAACTTTATAAAAATAAATTATAAATTAAATATTATAAAAATAATAAAAAAATATTTTAATAATTTTGAGAGGGAGCGAACATATGTTAAATTTTAGCTTATCTTTAAAAGAAATATCCGCCGCAACGCACGGTTGGTCACTACAGTAAATAAACAGTAGCTCGTTTGTCCTTTGTTTGTTTTGTTTTGTTTTTTTGTTTTTTAATGTTTTGGTCCGTCTCCCTCCTTCTGTTTTGCATTTTGATCCTTTAATATAATTAGGTTCATAACTTTTTTAAAATTTTGAAAAACAACTTGGTATTCGAATCCTCTTAAATACGTAAAGATTTTTTTTTTTTTTTTTCTCTTTCCATATAAACCCTGATATTTTATATGAAAATTTATATATAATACTAATACAAGACCTTATCTCTAATAGAGAGTTCCTAGTAATGACACGTAAAGAACAGATATGACCCACACCATATAATTCGTCGAAAAAATAAAATTTTACACATATTGAGAATTGAACATTGGATCTCTAAATGTATAAACCAATACATTATCCGTTGGACCGTTAACTTAATTTATGTCAACTTTTATCATTTAAATTAATAAGTGAAATATTTTACCAAATGTTATTCTTCCTAAATTTTAAATTATACTCAAACTAGCTTAAATATCCGCCGATGACACGAGTTCATAGTTATAACTAATAGTTTAAATATCTGTTTTTGTCACGGAGATATTTGTTTTAAATAATAAATTATTAAAAACTTAACATCAATAAATAGAATATTATCGCAAATATTTAAAAGTTGAGTAAACAAAACATCTAACATTAGTTTGCTACTACACAACAATATATACAAATATCAGTAACTCCAAGTAGCAGTAACCAGTTTACCAATAATAAGGTTGCAAACAAAGCTAGATATACTTGGAGACACATAG
>JBBYHH010000011.1:94580-112043 GCA_038382905.1 Daphne laureola | reverse complement strand
TTCCAGCTACTCTGAGCTGGAATGAGCTGAAGTCTAGCTACTACCAACTCCTGTGAGCTGTAGTGAGCTGACTTGAGTTAACTTGAGCTATGTTCAGCTACATTTAGCTGGCGTTGAGCTAAGGTAAGCTACTTATAGCTGATCTAGAGCTAAGGTGAGCTAAGTTCAACTACTTATAGCTGATGTGAGATAAAATGAGTTACTTCTAGCTAACTTTGAGCTCCCACTTAGCTTCACAAGTTTAAGTACCATCTCAAAAGTATCTTGGTGCGACAAGAATTCCTACAAGGAGGACGTGGAGGCAACAATGGTAGACGTGGAGGCAACAACCGTGAAGTACTAAATGACTCCTCCGGCCATTTGCATAGCAAGTGTGCGTTTATTTTATTTTTTTAAATGGCAACTTTTTTATATAATATTATAACAGAATTTCCTCTCCAATGAGGAGAGAAAATTCATTACCTAACAAGATGGACACACAAAACAGAACGAGGGCAAGGACTAATTGTCACAGGTGGAAATTTTGGCATATCCACTCTGTTGCAATGGAACCTGCACCTGCTTACAAATGAAAAAAAAAAACAACAGATTACAAACAAGTTAGGAGCAATAACTGTCTGCAGCTAGTGGATTTATAATCCAATCCACCGAGCTGCAATGGAATTTGTTCCAACGATTTGATAGCCAAAGAAAAATGAGCCACTAAATCAAATCAATGGTGGAACCAACTGGATGGCTTTGCTTGAAGATGGCTTTATTTGTCTGTTGCCAAAGAACCCAAACTGTGATCATACGGATTGCAAACCATACCTCTACTTGACCACGACTGAGAGAACGAGGATAAGTAAGTTGAAGTACATCTTCTGTATCTATTCCCAAGAATGGGCCCATATCGCACCATTTGTATGCCAACTGCCAGGTTGAAGAAGCAAACGGACATCGCACCAAGGTATGGCATGAAGTTTCGAGACATGTATCACAGTTTGGGCAACCTATATTAGGAATTTGGACTCCTCGCTTTAGAAGCTGATCATGTGACGGAAGGCGGTCGAGAATAGCTCTCCAACATAATATATTTACTCTATGCGGGTCCAGCTAATCCATGGAGCCTGAATCACCGAATCGGTAAATTTCATTCATCCTAGGTCCACTTCAGAGGATAGAGAAGCCACCGAGAATACTCCGGATGGATGGAGCAAGTATTCCTAAGAGTCTGCAACACCTGCACTTAATTGACATTTTGGATACAAGTCAAAAGATTATGTAATTCCCTCTCTTCTCTACCCCTCGGGTTCCTTCTCCAACTAAGACTCCAAACCCATGAGTTATCAGTCCACACTCCCCTATCTGCTATTTTACAACCTAGATTTTCCAGACATGCTAATCTGGGAAAGGCCTTTTGTAATGGCTCTTGACCTACCCACACATCTTTCGAGAATTGAATATTGTTTCCATCTCCCAATTTTCTCCTAAAGGCTTTAGAAAAAGGAACTCCAGTATCATCCAATTCGTTCCCAATTTTTATGATGTCCTCCCAAACTCCGCAAGTAAACCCTCCCTCCCGAGTGACTAAACCTCCTTTCTCTCCATAAATGCTTTTTAAGACCCGGGCCCAAAAAGAACTCGACTCTAATTTAAAACGTCACCACCACTTTCCCAAAAGAGCTATATTTTTTGCTCTATTAGGAACACCTCTAGTGTGGTTTTTATCTCACCATTTCCTTTGCAGGCAGAGCACCTTCTTCCAAAATGGTTTCCCACATCTCAAAGACCCGAAACTAGAACAAGAACCAAAATTGGTCATCCTACTTGAAGATCTCTTATAGTGGAAAATCTCATATGATCCGTATAGAAGGGTTAACCAATATTTATAATAAGATGTTTCTACACTCATTGTCAATCGATTTTGAATTTGATATTTTACATGATATGAGAACGTGTGATCAAAACCCTGACCATTGCTCTTTTTTTCTAAAAGCTCAAAAAACGCTCAAGTGATAGAATTAGAAAAACTAACCTATACGTGCGAGACGTGTTAAAGTAAAAAATCTTAAATGTGGGAAATCTCACATTATTCTTATAAAAGGGTTTGATCAATACTTATAATAAGAAGAGATCTCCGCATTTATCGTCAATAATTTTTAGTCTGATGCTTTACAAACTTGGCCACGAGGGAGTATTAAAGATGACAAGTACGTAGCGGGTCACGAGAAACAGAAAGAACAGGCGTATTTTGTTATGAAATACGTGTATATACTTTTCTGTATTAATAATGCCCTCCAGAATACGGGTAAAGATGAAGTTATAACAAGAAGGAAAATGAAAAAGATAGGGCTAGCCTCTCACTTGCAGGTTGTTGGAAGCATTGATTTCCTTACTGACAGAGCCTCAAATTGGAAATTTAAACTTCAAACCTGCCAGCTGCAAAATGTTCATGACTCATCAAATCCTCAATTAAATCTGATAATGGTTTTGGTTAGATGTCATATAAGTTCTAACATAACAATCATAGTTAATGGTCTTAAACATGGCAATTGATGAGGACACTGCATGTCCCTTCAATTGTAAGGCCACTCTCAAGCTATAGGGATGAACAAACATATAGTCATATAGCTTTTCGCCCTTTATTGGCTAGTGATTTACACAAATGTATAGCCTTTTTTTAACAAACAACAAAACGGATAGGGATAATAAATTAGAGAACATTGGTTAAACATTGGAAGCAATGCTAATTTGGTGGATTAATCAGTTGAACTAATGCATGTACATGAAGAACTGTTTGTAACTTATGGTGAAGTTGGAAAAATTTATGACCCTTAATTCCATTTTGAATTGCAAATGATTTTCCACATGTATAATTAATAAAGTACTGCAAGATTAATCGATTGTATTGTTCGCACCAGTCAAAACAGGACAGAGAGTAAACGTGGAAACCATTTTTTTTTACCACATATGTGAAAACCTTGGTGAAAATTCAATGAAACTGGCCTGGTTTAATTAAAGAATGAAAATTCATCAAGCTGGCTACTTTAGACGAGAGGGAGTACTATTTGTTAGATGTGTGACTAAAATTATCTAATTTAAAAAGTGAAGAACTAAAAATATGATTATTTCAACTTGAAGAGGTTTAGGTGGAGTTGGAGTTGGAGTTGGAGTTGGAATTTGATGTTTGGGAGCGGACATGGGCGGGAAGTCCAAGTCTATGTAGAAGTTGGGTTATTGATCGTATAAGGATTTACTTATTCAGTATGTGTGCTTGTTAGCCAAATTTATGATGTCTTAAGCCTAATAGTATTAGGTTTATTTTTGTTTGTATATATAGGTGGGGTTAGTATTGTAAGTGAGGTTGAGTTAGAGAGCTGCATGTGTAGCGGTAATATTAGGGGGTTTTAAACTTTAAAAAATGGAAAGAATAGAAATTGGTGAATTTGTGAGTAATTCACATGTGATTTTTTTTTTTAATTCATCATGAAAAATTAGATTGTAGGTTTGAGTGGGTGATGAAAAAATATAAAAATTATCGGTAAAACTTAACACTTTTACCCAAAAATTGTATTTACAATATAATCCTCCAACTTAAAAAAAATATAAAATGGTCCTCCAACTTTTAAAAAAATTAAAAAAATGGTCCTCCAACTTAAAAAAAATACAAATTGGTCCTCAAATTTTTTTAAAAATTACATTTTGGCCCAAAATTATTTGCATTTTTGGTTCCTGAACTTTATAAAAAAATAATCAAAACTTTTAATCATTATATTAGAGTGGTGAGATTCACGGTGAAAAACTTAATTCACTTTTGAGTTTTTCATCTCAGATCCAAAAAATTTGAGGTGAAAAACTCTCAAATTCACTAGTGAATTTTTATGGTGAAAATTTTCAATTTTTCACCTTAAATCCTTCAAGTTTGAAGCCCC
This sequence comes from Daphne laureola, assembly GCA_038382905.1. Classification (NCBI taxonomy): domain Eukaryota; kingdom Viridiplantae; phylum Streptophyta; class Magnoliopsida; order Malvales; family Thymelaeaceae; genus Daphne; species Daphne laureola. The sequence goes on along the minus strand of JBBYHH010000011.1, from coordinate 108,129 downwards.
CTATTGACTGGTTTTGTGAGGTGAAGTAGTAAAGTGAGACTTTGCTTGTGTGGGTGTTTTGTTGATAGTCGCATCTGAGTGATGAAAAAATTGGAAGAAGTTTTTTGTTGAGAGATTTAGAATTTGAGAGAATTGGTGCATGTAATTTTGGTTTGTTATTGATAATGGAGAAAATTTGTGAAATCATCACTGTGAAAAATATTGTGTTGTTGTTTGCCCGCACTTCCAAACCCCAACACTATGGATATGTTGTCCCAAGCTTTACGACTGGTGACCAGTCTTTTAAGAACCGAATTGGAAGCAGAACCGTCACCGTTTATGGTTCAATCGGTTTAATTGTTTGAACCACTAGTATAACCAATTACTTTCTGAAAACTAATTATCATCCATTTTATAAAATTATCATGAAATAATCTAAACATAAAACAATAATGCATATTTTCTAAACTAAAACTGTAATTTATAATATGAATTGATTATTTTATAAGATGGAAAATAATATTCTATATTTTAATTAAATATGTAACTGAAAATAATAATTAAAAATAAATAAAAATTATTTTTGTCTATTTATATCATGGTTTACAAACTTTTTAAAAGATATTATGAGAAAATATAAAAATACTGAAGGTGCTAAATATGAATTCATTTTTTTTTTTAAATAAACTAAAATTAGTATTACAAATTTGGGAGTTTAGGAAAAAATTTGTTAAAAAAATAAAATAAAAAATAAAAAGGTGAATAAACGGTTTTCCGGTTCATACGGTTTTTACCGGTTCTTGACCAAGGTAATTCAAAATTGAACTGGTAACCTAATCGGTTCACGATCCTACTGGTTCGACCGGCGAGTCCGGGACCAATTTTCTTAACATTGCTTGTTGTCGAGGATACGAGGTAGAGGTCTTTAATTCAAACACCCACCACTCTTAGTCCACTGCCCCTAATTATCAAAAAATAAAATAAATATAAATGGATATGTTCAAATAAAAAAAAAAAAAAAAGGTTCATAAGTCATAACATTAACAATTCTTTTCAACTTTCAATGATATTTTCAAATTACATTTTTCTCTATTTTTCACATTATCTCTCTCTCTCTCTTAAAACTTTCTTTGATATGCTTTTAAACTGAAATGTTAGATTTAGGGAGGATTAAATGAGTGAGGGAATAGCTCTCAAACGATGCCTAGGGTTTTTATTTTTTTGCGCCACCGGTGGGGAGCTTGTGTCGACGTAGCTGGCTTGCTCTCTCCCGGCAGGCGGCCTTCCTTCCCAGTGTGTGATGCGCACGATTCTACTGGGGACTTGCTGGTGTCGACTTTTTCCTTGTTTCGGAGTGCTAGATGTGACGGCTCTGCTTTCTGTCTCACTGATGCCGCCGATGTGCGATGTGCGATGTGCAACAACCTTGGAACTGGACGCATCGCTAATCTTCGCCTGGACCTTGGCACTTTGGCCCGCCGGAGCTACGTTTTTAGCGATTTATTTGAGATTTTTTTTGGCGTTCGCGATCTGTTCATGAAGGACCACACGACAGCGAGGCTTTCGATTTCTTGATAAGGGTCGATTCATGGCTAGCTCGGCCGGCTGGGCCACCGTGGGTTTCATTGATTCTTCTCCTCGGGGAGTCTGCGGCCATGGCTCTCCATGGATGCGCTGTTAGACCGTCGCACAGACGGACTTCTTGTTCTCCTTCGTTCCGTGCCTAACTATCAGTGCGAGGGCAAGCTCCAGGGAGGGTACGCCTAAATTTGGGGTTGTCTCCGCTGAGTTCTGCTGCAGTTGATGGGAACGTTTGTTTGCACAACCTATCTTCTGAATTGCCCTCAATTCCGATCATGCATAAATTTGCAGTTATGGGGTTTGGTTGGATGTTTTGCTGGTCTCTCTGATATGTGCTTTGTTTTGGCTGCTCCGGTTGGTTCTGCCGGTATTTGTATGAATTCGCCGCTTTATGTTCCTATCAGTGGCTTGCTTTATTCTTCCTGTCATTTTGATCTGACCAGTGGCAGAGCCGTCTTTGGTGAAATTAAAGTTGCTCATCTGTGCTCATTTATTAGACTATGAGGGGTAACAGTGGTTTAATTTTTCAAAAGAGGTAGGGCTGAATTTGGACTCGCCCTACCTAGGGACATGTGGATGTAGTTTATGGGATGACTAGGTTGTGGGTCTGCATGGTTGATTCTCGTTGATATCATTTTGATCCTTTTCGCGTTTTTTTTTAATAAGTTTAGTACTTTTGTTTGTTTCTTCCAACTTTGTTGGTGATTTTGTTTACTTTCTAAATACTTGTGGTGAGAGTTAGTTATTGCTCTCTTTTGGATCTTTATGTCTAACTATCTAAAAGCGCTCAATCATGATGAATCGATACATGATAACTCTTCGGGAATCAGCACGAGTATCGAAAGCCAGAATCACGATCTTTTATATGCTATGATGCATGTGCCCTCAACCCGAAAAGATTTGTGTGGGCAGGTAGGCAACAATATTCCATTGGGGATTGTTATTTGCTCCTTTCAACTCTAGTTTTCTTCTTTCGCTTGAGGCTTACTCGTTGTGTGAGAGTTAGTTATTGCTCTCTTTTGGATATTTATGTCGGACCATCTAGAAGCACCCAGTTATGGTGAATCGATACATGATAACTCTTCGAAAATCAGTACGAGTATCGAAAGCCAGAATCGCAATCTTTTATATGCTATGATGCATGTGCCCTCAACCCGAAAAGATTTGTGTGGGCAGGTAGACAACAAGATTCCATTGGGAATTGTTATTTGCTCCTTTCAACTCTAGTTTTCTTCCTTCACTTGAGGCTTACTCGTTGTTCTAGCCAAGGTTGTTTGCTTGGTGTACTTTGTTTTGGTCTATTTTATCTAAGTCTTCTTCTTTAAAAAAAAAAAAAGAACAAAAGGTGAGGGAATGACTAAACATGGACAAGTGTAATTGAGACGGATCTTAGCAGTGGGGTGGTGCTTGTCTCCAATAGTGCAGGGGAGGAGTGAGTGTTTAATGTAGAATTAGAGTAAAATTAAAATATTAATTAATACTATTAATTAAGATGATTAGTATTAATTAAAATATTAAATAATGTTAAATTCAGTATTGCTCCCCTGCAGTACTGGAGAAAATCTTTTTCCCTTAGCAGTGTAATGCAGACCCAAAATTTATGTATCATTCCAACTAATTGAAATAAGACTCAATTTCTAAAAAAAAAAAAAAAAAGACTCAATTGATTGATTTAGTAGATTCAACAGTATTTTTTTGCTGTGGAATTGCAATTTACCAGCAAAAAAGGAAAACTTTGACTAATAGGGGTCCCAAAGGCCCAATCCGGGATCATCCTTGGCTGCAATGTATTAGCTTCTGGTCTATTTTAAGCTGGAGACAAGAGTTTTTCTTTAGAAATACAGAGAGAACAGTAGGAGGGAATATTTGATTTTAAATCATTTTAAGAAACTTTGTTGTGTAAAGAACACCCCTTATGAGGCACCTCATTGTTTAAGAGAAGTGGCAGTATTAACGAGAAAGAGAGCTTACAACACTTTGTGATGAATACAGGACACAGTACATGATTCTTCAGATTCCTCAAGAATTTGAACAGCTAGTCTGTCTGATTCTTTACCAGTATAGTATCATTGATTCTTCAGATTCCTTCGCCTCCACGATCCGCGCTCTTGGTGCTGGATATGCATTTGTGTAGCAGGCAGCCCATACGTGAAATTTCAAATTGTTTTTTGGAGGATGATACACCAGTTTGATTTGTCAAAGAATTTGTCAATAACCACAGCATTGTCTATCCCGGAGACTAGCCTGTACAATCAAGCAAAGAACAATCAGGCCATTACACCCATCTGATCTGAGCCAAATCAGCCATTCATTTATGGTGATATCATAGTTAGTGATAGCTGTTCATGGACAGAGCGATCTGCATGATCTAGCTAGTGAAGCTCATTACTCTTTCTCAAGCCAAAACATGGTGAACTATACAGAAGTCTAATACATGATGAACTATCTAGAATTGGCAGATTGCATAGTTTAACATGCTGAAATAGTATGAGAGAGTAGGATTGAAGAGCAATAGAGAACAAAGAAAGTCCCATAAACCAAGCACATGAAGAACTATCTTCAATTGCACATTATTATATAAAAAGGATATCGGTATGGAAATTAAATTCATGGCAAGGGCAATACGCACCTTTCAAGCTCACCTTCACCGAAAACATGATAATATCTATCATACACTACAGCACCCTTCTTATCATCTTTCCTAGCTAGGCCATTTTCAAGTGCACCAGCAGAAGCACCTCTGACTTCAGCACGATGATAAGGCAAGTGCCATGGAACAAAATATTCTTGGTGACCTATAATGGTTTCTTCATCTCCAGAAGCCAATGTGTCACATGCATTTAAAGATGTCAAAGGGATAGACACTGGTTGACTGTCTCTTATATTATCCCCAAAACCTTTTAGGTGCTCTCCCGAGCCATTTTCCTCCGTTTCTGAAATGCTTTCAAGAGCTGAGGATGATGAGTTACGAATACGAGGACTGCCTGGTCCTATCCATTCTTCTGCATATTTTTCAGTAAGAGGAGTCCATTTAGCAATCAAGGACTTATCCTCTTGTTCAACAGCCCACACTGTTATTAGAACATGACCACTCTTTTTAACAACTCGAACTAATTCTTCAATTGCTTTCTTTCTCCGATTCTCAGTACTTAAGTGATGCAACACAGCAATTGAGATGGCAGCATCACCAAAGCCTGTCCTGTATGGAAGATTAACAGCATCTGCAACCAATACTTCATGTTCTCTGTCCGAACAAATTTTGATTAGAGGAGCACTTATATCACATCCTATAAAATGGCAATTTGGATTCAAGCCCAGGTACTTCCCATTCCCACATCCAGGACAAGAGAACCTGATGGCAACGAACCCAAAAAGACAGCAACCTTGGGCCACTTGGCAAAACGTGTGGCACTGAAACGGGGAGCAATAGCATCATAAACGCGGTGGACGTACTTCTTCTCTATCGCAGGAGTAGCTTTTACACTTAACAAACAACTATGGTCCTCATTTACTGATACAGATTGTTCAAAGTGAGAAGTAGAGAAGCTACATGCCTGTGCCACATTGATTTCTCTCATTGTACAGAATTTCACTAGACAAAGATATCTCCTAACACTTGCAACGGGTACGCTGCGAGCCTGACAGAGATATCTGCTAGTTGTAATAGCACAACAAATCATCAAAATCCAACACAGTATGATGCAGTCCAAAATTACCTACAAGAACAACCATTTTTTTGAATGAAAAAGGTAACCCTCAATGTAATTATTGAAAATTCCTTTCAGGAAACAGACTAATGAAGTTGACCAATACCAACAAGATGTAGGTCACTATCAGATCTCATGAAGCAGCAATCACGGTATCGACAAGAAAAGGCATACACATACACATCAAAGTTCCTTTACTAGACGAAATTGACATAACATTAACACGTAACATCTATAACCGATTCGATTCAATTCCAATCGAAAAGGGGAAAAGGGAATAGAACAGAACAGAATTGAGTAAGAAATGCAGATATATTAGCTGAGGAAGAAGAGTTACGGATACCTATTCTGCAAAAAATTTAATGAGTTTACGCCATTGAAGAATCTATCAACCTCTCTGAACTTGAATCGCTTCTGTTCCTCCGAATCGCCCCCGACAGACAATAACAGTCGGAAGAAATGCCTCGCTGTTAACTACAGAGGGGCGGGGAAACCCTGCAGCAAGAGAGATTGCAAATACACCCCTCAGATTTAACATAAGCTACAATTACGCTCCTCACTTTCTACAAACCAATGGTTACGCCTTGATTGTAAGGCAAGTTACTTTGAACGCTTGATTTTTCATTTATTTTTTTAGAAAAAAAATATATAGTTTCTTCTGTCATTTAGATATTATAATCATGTAATAAAAAAAAATTCATAAGCATACAAGTTTACCCTAAGTTAAAGATCTAACATTAGGCATCATTCCTCTCTCTATTGGGCACCAAATGATGAGAACGAGCCGAGCAGAGCTTGAACCTCACAGACACGAGCTCGAGTTCGTGAAAATTTGACTCGGTTCGAGCTCAACATAACGCAAGTTTCATCGAATCCCTTTATTTGGACTCTAGTTCGACTCAAAAACTCGTGAGGCTCAAAAATGGAGTAGTTCGTTTAGGCTTGAGTTCAAAGTTCGAATAAATTATACTCAAAATGGCTCGTGAAACTAAAAAAAATCAAGATATAGTATTACATAAATTTAATAAAATTACCAGGTTTGAGCTCGGTTTCGCTCCTTTATCACGCTTGTGCTCAAAAGCCTATTCAAGCCAAACTTCCCCCAGAGTCTAGCTTGGCTCGTTTAAAACATGAATGTAAAAAATGGCTCAAACTCAAACTTAGACTAGTGAGGTTTGGCTCATACATGTGAGCTCGAGCTAGAGCAGACCTCAAACGGATTCGGTTCGTTTCACACTCAAGCTCAATTTTTTAAATTTGAGCTCAAACGAAAATAGCTTTATGAGCACAATTGATCAGAGTTTTAGTTTTCTGGTAGAAAGAAGAAAATCATGGGTTTGGGCTTAATTAGGCTATCGAGAGGAGACGAAAATGTGTTAGACTAAAGAGAGGAGGAATAAGAGTTTACGGTATTTTTCTCGGATCCATTAAGCTCATTAGACCCATATTCCTATAGAGGAGGATATCTTTGAACTCGAGATCATGCATATAAATGCTTTAGGGTCCTTCTATGGTACCTAACTAAGAATGTTAGGTACCAATACCTAAATATTCATAACCCTTAGATTAAGTGCAATTAATTGCAACCCTTGGATTAAAAGTGTGTTACCTAAATTGTAGGTAAGCAAATAAAAATTGAAGAAATGAAATACTAATAAATAAATAAAAAATAGAAGACTTTTAAATTCTCATTAATTATTTTAAATAACACAAAAAGAGAAATTAGAAATCAAGAGAAGAGTAGTAGCTAAAAAGATGGTTGATGCATGTGATTATGTTAATTTGCTTTAATCTTATGAAGTTGGCGTTTGAAGTTAGTCAGGTTTTGTGTTATGTTTCTTTCAATATGTAGAGAGTATGTAAGGGATATATAGAGTTTATGATAAAATCAACTGTGAGTTTTCTTCTTCTTCTTTTTATTTTCTCATTTTTTAATCTTTTTAATTTACTTTTGATTTGGCTCGAACTTCTTCTTCATCATCTTCTTCTTTTTTTGTCAATTTTTTTTTCTCTTAATCATCATCATCATCTTCTTCTGGTTTGATTTTACTCAAAACATTTTCTTCCTTCCTTCTTTCTTTTTTTAATGTTTGGCATTTTTTTAATTAGGAAAACACTTTTTAATTCTAGAATGAACACTTTAAACGTGAAATGCTTGAAAACTGATAAAAATGAGAGGAACCAAATAGAATTTTAAAATAATAAAAGACACTGAAAATACCAAAAAACTATCACTATGAATTACGTAAACTCTAAACATAACCTAAACCAGTAATGTGTACAAAATTAAATGTCAAGTGTCAAGAGCATCTGTAAAAGAACATTTGAATAGAAAAGTTGGAAAAATCTTCCAAAATCAAATAGCCCATAAGCATGTTTTTCCTACTTTTCTTACTAATTTTATGGAAAAAAACTTACGGGTTAAAATAAAGGGTAACTTACAAAAACCTCATGTGGTTAGGTGAAACTTCCAGTTTCTCCTCTCGATTTTGAGAAATCTTTAGAAAACCCTCTAAGGTACTGTAAAACCTTCAACTATCCCCCTCAGTAGTTAGTTTCATTTAGTTTTTTATTAAATTTACGGAGAAATCACCTAATTACATTATAAATATTTTAACCCTAACAATTTTACTATAATATTTGGGATGTAAATAGAAAATTTCTCCACGAATTTAACAGAAAATGTAACTGGATTAACTATTGAGGGGGGTAGTTGAAGATTTTACAATACCTTAGGAGGGTTTCTGTAGGTTTCCCAAAACCGAGGGGGGAAACTGGAGATTTCACCTAATCTCAGGGGTTTTTTTGTAAGTTACCCTAAAATAAATAATCATTGTTTTGGAGTTTTCATCTTAAAGAATGAGTTTTTCAAAGTGTAGGAAACAAAGTTTTTTTTATTTTTATAAACTAGATAAAATATTTTTTTTTAAATTAAAGGGTCATTTAACTCCTACTCTTAATTAGTCCCAAAATTATTAAAACATTTTCCCCATTTAGTAAACTTTTGTACATAAATTTACATAACTATCTCTCTATCCCTCTCTTCCACCTATCAAATCAACACAAAACTAATTTGTCCTAAAATAACTTGCCTAATCAATATGTTTTAATAATAATAAGACACAAGAAGTATTTTTCTGAAGATTTATTAAACTTAACAAAAAAGTTAACAAATATGACCACAAATGAACAAAATCTCTTGGGATTTTAATAGTACAAAATCCTAAAATGGGACTACAACAGTATAACAAGAGCTAAAATTAATGGACCATTAATATACTTTACGTATATCTAAATAAATTAAAATATTATGATAAATTCAAAATATAGTAACAAATACTATTCAATTGAAATAAAATTTCAGAATCTCATGCGAAATTCAATTTGAAATGAGAAATACTGTTCATTGAACAATGATTTTCTCTATAGTACATGTTAAGTAAATGTTATATTGTCTAACGAGGTTTATTATCGACTCGCACTTCGTTGCGGGTTCAAACATTTATTTCTAAATATTGTGAATTTTATAAATAAATTAAAAAATACAGTGGACTCGAATGAACATTTCTAATAAGTATTAAATGTAGACTTAAAACAAATTAATGTTTTAAACTGTAATCTTGACAATCATTGATTCATTCATCTACAGAATGACAACAAACATTATGTTTCAGGATTCAAAAATTATTTGGAAATGGTACTGTAGTTCTTAAAACGTGAAAAATCACTTTTGAATGACGTGAATGTTACCATAAAAACTACACTTTTGAAGGTTGTTTTTTTTTGCAATTGGCATATTTTCATCAACAAAATATCAAATAAGCTTTCCCTCCAATTGTTTTCTCATAAACATCATATCGATTTTAAATATTTCTCACTTTCTTCACTAAAATATCTTAAAATCTACTAAAAGAACATACCATAAAACTCGAAAGTCAAATTCAAATGATGTGAGTGTTATCATAAAAATAATAGGACTAAAAAGTACAATAAAGAAAATTAAGAACCCATAAATAAAAATTAAACTAATTGATTTGTTCTTGATAAAAAAAAAACTAATGATTTGTTAAGTAAAGCAAACTTTTAAAGATTGAAAATATATGAGACTGATATGTTAAAAGAATGAAAATATGAGATAAGAAATGATTTATCCCCTTAACAAACTTTAAAAAAAAAAATTGCAAGCCATCTACCCCTATGTACATCACTCCACCCACAATCAAACTTTCAAAATATTATTCATTTGCATTCTATTGAAACCTCACATGTTCATAAATGTATATATTTATAATATGAGGTCCACCTCACATGTTCATAAATGTATATATTTATAATATGAGGTCCATGTTTCGAGTTTTAATTCTGAAGATAATATACGACAGGTAAACAACTCAAAAAAAACTTTGAACTTTTAAAATTGTTACGAATCAGTCACTAAGCATTTTATCCAGTTGAATAAATCACTGAACTTTTGTATAAGTATCAATTTAGCCACTAGATCTGAATTCTGATGATTTTTCACGAGTTTCAATTTATTGTCCCATTTTTCTGTGTTTCCTCCCTGTCCCTTACTATAAATTTTTAACATCGTTAACTTATCTGTCAACTTTTTAACGGAACAGTTAATAATGTTAGAAATTTACAGTTGGGGTCAGGAAGGGCACACAGAAAAAGGGGAGAACAGATTTGGATTCATTTTTTACGCGGAAGAATGACGTAAATTGAGCGAGAAGATTAACATAAAGTGTCTCTAAGTGTCAAATTAAAAAAAAAATATTAAAAGAATACTATCAAGAAAGTCAGGTGCGGTAATTAGCTAGGGTAAAATAAAACGACATAATATTCTCTTCATATGTATGTATTTTTTTAAAATCGCACAGTTAGAGACACTTTATATTTAATTTTATGTTCAATACGCGTCATTTTTTTAAATAAAACATCATCAAAATTTAAATATAGTTGTTAAGTTGATATAATTTAAAAAATTTAATAATTTATTTGATTTAATAAAGGATTTATGGTTGATTAGTGACAAATTAAAAAGCCCATGGTTTATTTGTTCTTTTTGCCATATACGGCACGTATTGGGCAGCCCAGCTTGGGTAATTTCCATTTGGTCCACGTTTCTTGACCCCATCAAATTCAGTCAACAATCAACATCCGTGCTCTCCACACAAAAACCTTTTTTTATATTTTTATTTTACCTGACCAGCGCTGAATTTATTAACAATAAAAAATCATCAAGATCAGGACAATACAATATATATATATATCGGCAACCTTGCTCTCCAAGCAAAGAGTTAATCACAAATCTTTTTAAAAACAGCTTTAAAAACTGTGTTGATGGAAACTAAACCTTTCATAAACTTTCCCTCCCTCTTCTAAAAGCTTCCATTATTATTTTTTTCATGGCCACATCTGGTTATGATCTGGCTGAAGCTTACGTATCAATGAAATTGCATAAGGACAAAATGAGAAGGAAGGATGAAGAAGGAATGAGAAGAAAGGAGGAGGATGACACAGTTTCTACTGATCATCAGACTACACCATCTTCAATTTGTTGTTGCTTCTTCCGGAGAAAAGGCCGAGTCTCCACCAATCATTCTTGATCGGTTTGATCATAAATTTGTGAAAGATCATGTTTTTGTGTACCTTCATCCTAAACGGGTTCTCACTTCAATCTTTTTATTACTGACTTAAAATTAGGGGTTGCAATCGCATTTCTTCATGGGAGTTGTGGCTTATCAACCCGTTAGGTTGTTTAGGACGTGATGTCGGTTCTGTAAGGTTGATTTTGTAGTGCATTGTTGTTGTTTTTCTAGGGTTGCTTTATTCTCAAAACCTCAAGGCTTTCCATGTATTTACTATCTAACTAATAAAATTTTGCTTATTGTTCATAATAAAAGGTTCTTACTTTTCCTTTACAATTTATAAAGAAAATGAGATAGAACATCTTGGATAAAGATAATATTTTACGAATTATTACATGTGTCAATAGAAGAATTGCAAGATATTCATATATATATATATTTATTTATTTATCGGCTGCAAAGGAAAGAAGGTCCTTCTTAGATACTAAAAGAAATGGGTTTAATAAGCTCAAGATTACTACGTGAGTAACACAAGTTTTAATGCGTCCTAAAATGCGTCAAAGGCCCCATTAATTTTCGTATTAAAATGTAATTTGCGCATTACACTTGTGCATTACAGGTGAATTACTTAAAGCTTTTAATGTGTCGTTTAATGCCGCTGAGGCTGCATTAATCAGAATTTTAGGTTTAAACTAACTCTTCTCATTTTCATTTGCAGCACTCATTCTCGAGCTTGAGCGTTTTGGATAGTAGTGTTCGACGGTAGTGTTCGACGTTGTCGAGGAAGCGGTGGTGGAGGGTGCGATAGAAAGGAGAAGAGGAGCGTCGGCACGTCGGAGGAGATTTGGGTTTTCAAGGGGTTAAATTTGTTTCCAGATCTGAGATTTTTTAGTGTTGAGGAAAAGTAGATTTAGGTCCTTTTTTTCATATTAGTGCTCGATTTATTTTGTAATTACTAATATTTTAAGTTGTTGGTTGGAGAAATTGAAGAAATGGAAGGAAAAAAAGTTTTTGTTTGTTCTTTTGAATCCGGGTTTTGTTGAGTTTCTAGGTTTGGCTCTTTAGCAAAAACGTAAAGCAAAGGGGAAAAAAATTCTTGGGTTACCCGATGAAATAACGTATTAACACTATCGGTTGCTAGGGTTTCTAGATTTCCCCTGCATGTCGCCCCTCCGTGATTGCGTTTCATCGTCGATCAAGGCCTGCCGCCTTTTCGCGCTACCTCGTCTCCGTTCCTTCAAGCGGTGGTTGAGTGGTGCTCAGGTTTTTTTGTTAAGATTTTAGATCTTTTAGATTCCCATTACATGTTAATGTTCATACATATTTCATGATTACATGAAAGATTAAAAGGCATGACATCTCACAAAAAACATGCTTAATTATACAAGAATATATAAGACAATATAGAACACAAAAAACATGAAGATGCCGAATTTACAAGTACCTTTCACTCTTGGAAAAACAGCTTAAGGAATATACAATTCCTTTCTCCTTAAACGTAAGCTCTTTCCGTACTTGATGATGATTCGCCTTCTTGAATTCTTCTTAGGATGATGGCGGATGAGAGGAGAAGAAGAAGGCTTCCTTGAACACCAAGAAGAAGAAGAAGAAGAAGAACGAACAAGAAGATGATGGCAAGAGGGGAGAAAAGTGTTGAAAATGACCCTTTGTAAATTCACACTTAATCACAAAAAAATCACTTGAAATGGCGCAAAATGAAGAGGTAGAAGAAGAAGAAATATATGAACCAAGTGTGTTTCTAAATGACCATTCTTCTCACTATTTATAGGTGAAGAAAATGACTTTTAGAATAATGGTCATTACTAATAGCCATTAAACCTTCCACTAAGACTTAAAGCTTACAATTAAGCTTCCCATGACTTCTCATTTTTTCTATTCCACTAGCCATTTATCCCTTAAGATAAATGACATATTTTCTCTTAATATTACTTCATAATTTGAAATATAGACATAATATACTTTTAATGGAGTTATTCAATGGTACAACGTGCATACTGATGATTGTGCAATATTCATATATTTTTACCTTCATCCATATGCTTTTAATGACGTTTGTTAGTACTTAGTATGGACGCAAATGTATTTTCGCAGGTATTCCATGTCGTGAGCAAAAGGGAAGAATCTTGGTGAAAAATGCAGCGGAAAGCGGGTTGAGGATCTGAACGCAAAAGAGGGAGAAGATCAAGGAGAAAGGAGAAGATTTAGCCCCAGATGACCGCCAGGGGAGCCTGCACACAATCCAGGCGATCGCCTGAACCCAGAGAAGAAAATAGGCATTCAGCTGGGCGAACGCCAGGCGACCGGGCGCACAAGGCCAGACGATCGCTTGACCCCAGGATTCAAAAGTGGCAGTCAGCCGGGCGACGGAACACACAAGGGCAGGCGATCGCCTGGCCGCCGACCCAGAAACATTAAGTTTGTTTTAATTCGCCCAAAAACGAATTCTCATTAGTTTTTACCATTCAAAAATAGTTTCTAGATGAATTATCTCTCCGAAGAACTCATACTTAGAGTTTTGAGGTTGTTTCTCAGTTCGATTCATCGTTTTAGCTTGGAGACAAGTTGGATTATGAGGATTGAAGATTGCTACAATATTCCTAAGCTTTTCTATCTCTACTCTTCTTATTTTGAAATTATGTTCACCCTAATTGTGGAAAATAGTTTGAGCAT
>JBBYHH010000011.1:72774-94480 GCA_038382905.1 Daphne laureola | reverse complement strand
GCTTTTATAGTTCAAATGAGGAAATGAGTTTGCTCTATGGTCTTTCAAGTATATTTTGCGTCCTCATTGGTTGGTTTTATTTCAGCACTACCAGGCTTTGTTTCGTGATGGGGAATGCTTTTTACACATACTGTCCTTGTTAAATTGCAATCTTGATGAGACAAAAGGAGAGAAGTTGGCTTTGAATGTGCTAAAAACTCTTACCTATCTGCTCTCAGGAAATGATGCCTCAAAGGTAAATTCTCCTATCTCCACTGTGCCTGAATCTTCGGCTTTCAGAAAGTTGATTGGACATATCCTTTCTCTAAATGAAAGAGAGTGGCAGGAAAACTATAGCTTTTCTTTAGCTAGGCATCAGCTGTTTCACAGATTTTTACGTCCTACTTGGTTGTTGTTCAAGATATTGGTACTTGGTTTATAAACTTATTAGCAGTTTTAGAAACTTATATAGTGCTTTTTTTCCCTCTTTATTTTCTTTTGTTTGGTGTATCTCAGTTTACTGTGTTTTATTGATCTTCTAGGCTGCTTTTAGAGGTCTTGTTGGGAAGGGCTACCAGACACTCCAAAGTCTTCTTTTGAACTTTTGTCAATCGCATCCAAGCGAAGCACTTCTGAATGCCCTCCTTGATATGCTTGTTGATGGACATTTTGAAATTAACAAGAGCCCTCTTATAAAGGTAATTTAATATCTAGTTACTTCTTGACTGCCTCTTTGATCTATATCTTTTCTCATTGGTCTTTTCTGCATGCAATGCTTTGCTTCTCATGTGTAAGCATCGTTTTGTATATGTGGCCAGAATGAAGATGTCATCATACTTTACTTGTGTGTTCTACAGAAGGTCAGTAATTCATTCTTTTGGATTTCTGTCTTGGTGTTTGCTTAATTATATTTGTGGAGTAGGAACATACTGTATTAGGATGTAGTTCTTTACTTAAATGTGTTTTGTATTTTCTATTTTATCTTTGAAGTTTCTGTATAATTGCTTCCTTATTTTTCTGATTTGGCAGAGCAGTGAGTCATTACGACATCATGGGTTCAATGTGTTTCAACAGCTTCTTAGAGATTCGCTTTCAAATCGAGCTTCATGTGTGAGAGCTGGCATGCTAGATTTTCTTCTTGACTGGTTTGCTCAAGAAGAAGACAGTAGTGTTGTTTTAAAAATTGCGATGCTGATTCAGGTCATTGGTGGCCATAGTATATCAGGAAAGGACATTCGCAAAATTTTTGCCATGCTCCGAAGTGAGAAAGTTGGGGCTCAACGGCAATATTGCTCATTATTATTAACAAGTGTTCAATCAATGTTAAATGAGAAGGGGCCAACTGCCTTTTTTGACCTCAATGGGAATGATTCTGTAAGTGTTTCTGGTTTTGAAATACTTCGATAGACAATAGCTTCTTCAACGGGCTGTAGAGTCATTTTTTTTCCCTTCTATATACGTTCATTTTAGGAGTTTGTATATCTGACAATGCTCTTTTGTTCCTTTTTCCTTTTATCAATTTTTTTGCTGTTTGTGTTGTGCTGGAATTTCTTCTTTTACAGCATTCAGTTTAGAAACTGTGGTGAACTGAACTTAAAATAGAAGCTAACTATACATGATTTTGTAGCTATAGGTTTTAAAGTAAGTTTAGTACCAACAACTACTATCTGGTTGTTTAAATGGCATTTCCGGATTTTCTTCTTTGCCTTGCCGAGGGTTACTTAGCTTGATTTGTTTTGCACAATTTTTTTTGACACCTCAAAACCTGCTTGGGATGGATTTGGGTGGTCTTTTGTGTATACAAGTTTCATAACTTAATTACTTAGCATTTATTTTGCTTTGTTTTTGTTTTTCAAAAAGGACGACCAGTTGCCTTTATGGACTAGTTTTGCAGATGGGTACAAATGGCATGAGAGTCACCCTTATGAATCAAAAGATGTTGGCCGATGCCCAAAATGATGAATATGACACAGCCATCTGGTACTAGGTTTATGATTTTGAATCGGTTTTTGGCATATATGTGATGGAGGTCATGACACCTCAAATTCGACATGAGGAATATTTTCGACAGGGTTATGTATACTTGGTCGATCCATGTGATGCGGCCAGGTGTCTCTTTTGGGTTTATATATGGACTTAAGCTGTGATACATTGCATAAACTACTTTTTTATCATTAATTTGTTCTACAACACCACCACCACCACCACCACCACCACCACCACCATCATTCTGCTCCTTCCTTTTGAGCTCATTACAATCCTGATCTGGTGTCATTGATTTGTGTGAAAGAGCAAAGTGGCAATTTCTTGTCTGATTGGTCTCTTAGATGCAAACCTTATGGAACGTTTGCTTCAAGGATTCTCAACATCCTATGGAAATGAGAATCTTAGAAAGTAACAATCTGGAAAGTAACTCTCCTTCAATTATCAAGTGAAAAAATGGTATCCCAGTAACTGTGAAGGAAAGAATTCGAACTGTCTTTTGTTTTGTTAGATGATGAATCTTCTCTTTTCTGGGATTCTTGAAATCCAAAAGTCTAAATTGATCCGCAACTTTTGGGAAGTACCTATGTTATTTTTAAGATGAGAACGATTCTCAAAAATTCTGAATCAATACTCTCTTGGAAAGTAGGATAACTATAAAATTATTTTGCTAGTCCATACAAAGGCAACACTGTTAGTATTCTTT
This sequence comes from Daphne laureola, assembly GCA_038382905.1. Lineage (NCBI taxonomy): Eukaryota > Viridiplantae > Streptophyta > Magnoliopsida > Malvales > Thymelaeaceae > Daphne > Daphne laureola. The sequence continues at coordinate 91,812 of JBBYHH010000011.1, read as the reverse complement.
GATTTACAACTATTAGGATATGATCTTAAGTTACTTGCAGATTTTCACTTCCCAAGATTATTAGTTTGCCAAAGTTTTGAGATTGTTTGAGCAAAATTGCACCTTCGATTCTTCTGGAATGCTTTTTTTTTTTTTGAAAGGCAACTATAAATTTTATTAATAGAAATAAATACACCACATATTCTCCAAATCAAGGAAAATAACACCATTGAAGGACCCAATTTACCAATCCACACACACACGATGAAATCCCCATCTAACAACATACCGTAATTTAAGAATTTTCAATATACATAATCTGCTTTAATTTTGGAATGCTTGAATTTTTTATCTTACTGTAAGAGAACTATATTAGTTTGTAAGAAGCCAAACATCCGTTAACATTGATGTCAAGTTGTATCTGCTTTAGCCTTGCTTCTTCTCTCCTTCATTTCGTTATTCATTTCTATCCTAAGGCTGTACTCGAAAAAGTTCATATATTTTTTTTCGCATCTTCATGCTATGGTGCATTTCCCTTTTTAGAAACTTTAGTTGAGTTGTTTTACTCAAATACCCCCAACATTCCATCATCTATTACTCCAAGTTTTTGTCAAAATTATTTTGGGAGGGGGTGCGTGCTAATGATGGGGGTTTTCTTGACCAAATTTTTGTATTCCCTCCATTTCTTAATTTGAGTGCCAAAAGAAATGCACCATTTATTTGGGGACGGAGGGAGTAGTAAATTAAATGAAGAGTTGATTTGTGGCTGGACTATATGTGAATACAATCTCTTTTTAAATACCATGGTTCCACCTAATATATCTTTTCGCTCTTGTTCTTGTAGGGAATCATCATATCAATGCCTCTGCAATGGCCTGTTAATAAGGGCTTTTCTTTTTCATGTTGGCTCAGGGTAGAAAGCTTCCCCCGCAATGGAACAGTGGGCCTTTTTAAATTTCTCACTGAAAATGGAAGAGGATGCATATCTGTACTCTCGAATGACATGCTTATATATGAGGTTGATTATTTTTGTACTTTCCTGGATTGTCCTAGTGTAAAGTCATTTTTTTCTAGCGTAAAAACTTCTTATTCCTAAAAAATCAGTAAGGAGAACTATTGTCATACATTATGTTATTCAGTTACTGCCAAATCCATCCAATCATTTACTCAGGTTTTATGTTTTACAGTCGATTAATCTGAAGCGGCAGCGTGTTCAGATGCATGTCAATTTAGTCAGGAAGAAATGGCATTTTCTTTGTATCACACACAGTATTGGCAGAGCCTTCTCTGGCGGAAGCCTACTGCGTTATTATGTGGATGGGGATATCGTGTCATCAGAAAGATGCAGGTTGAGTCTGAAATTAAAATATGGTATCTGCATTATCTGTTGGACTGCATTTAACCAAGTTCATATTTTTTTATTAGTCTCATTTCGTTGTTTATGGATCAGATACCCAAGAGTTAGTGAATCAATGACAAGCTGCTCCATTGCTACAAAAATTGTTTTTCCTCAGAATGATGAAGATGATGCTTCAAACAGTGCCCCGGACTCATTTCCATTTCATGGTCAAATTGGTCCAGTTTATTTATTTAGTGATGCTATATCTTCTGAGCAGATTCAGGCTGTGCATTCTCTAGGTCCAAGCTATATGTATTCTTTCCTTGAAAAGGAGGCTGCATCACTTTATGATAATCCATTGTCTGGTGAAGTTCTTGATGCGAAAGATGGTCTTGCTTCCAAAATCATATTTGGACTAAATGCGCAGGTCAGCCCTCCCTCCCTCCCTCTCATTCTGCAAGTAAACTCCGATTTCCCAGAAAATATTCAGATGTTTATTTTCCAGGCAAGTGATGGGAGGAAACTGTTTAATGTCTCTCCAAACAATGATTACACGTCAGAAAAGAGTTCGTTTGAAGCTACGATTATTGGTGGATCAGAACTATGCTCTAGACGCTTGCTCCAGCAAATAATTTACTGTGTTGGAGGTGTGTCTGTGTTTTTCCCACTCATCACTCAGTCAGATAGATTTGAAGATGATGAAAATGGAGATCTTGGAAGTACCCAGCTTATGCCTATTCTGAAAGAGCGTCTGACGGCTGAGGTTATTGAACTAATAGCTTCAGTCTTGGATGACAATCTTGCAAACCAACAACAAATGCATCTACTTTCTGGATTTCTCATACTTGGATTTCTGTTGCAATCAGTGCCACCTAAACAACTCAATTTGGAAACTCTTTCAGCATTGAAGCATCTTTTTAATGTTGTAGCAAACTGTGGTACGTATTCGTGAGTGCTATAAGAGTTCTGGTAAAAAGGATAAAATGCTACACAAACATTCATAGATTCAGGTGTTTATCTAAATTATGTGAAGTGAGGAAAGGAACTGAATTACAACAAGATTGTTAACAGGTTATTTTTTTTGTTATTCATATTTATGCTGTGTTCTACTACTCTCTCTTTAGGGTTGGCGGAGCTGCTTGTTAAAGATGCAATCTCTGGAATCTTCCTGAATCCTCTCATATGGCTTTATAGTGAATATGAGGTGCAGCGTGAACTATGCATGTTCCTAATCCAACAATTTGATAGTGACCCAAGGTTACTTAAAAGTTTGTGCTGTCTCCCACGTGTTATCGATATGATATGGCAATTCTACTGGGATAATGTGAAATCTCCTTTTGCTATTGGTGGAAAGCCTCTCTTACATCCTGTTACTGGCGAGGTTATTGGAGAAAGACCAAACAGAGAAGAAGTACGCAAGATTCGTCTTCTCTTGTTAAGTCTTGGTGAGATGAGTCTCAGGTGAGTTTTCTATATCTATGGTCTGAGTGGTGTTCCCTCTTTCCAACTTTTGTAGAGATAATAGATGTTTAGCTTACTAAGCACGTTCCACCAATTTTTCTTTTTTCTTTTTTTTTCTTTTGTCCTTACCTAATCAGAAAATTGCAATCAACCAAGATATGAGTACTATGGAGTAACTAACAATGCTAAAATGGGCAGAACATATTTAAAATAAATAAAGGGGGTCATATATTTCGGGACAAAGTTTTTTTTAGGACAGGGACAATTAGAATGGGACATTGTAAGTTTTATAGGCTGTATCCTGGTTGCTTAGACCTGTCTTCTGATATTACTAACTGCTAGTATCTTTGGTTTCTTTTTCTGTCAAAGAAAACTGCTCTAGTACAGGGTCTGTTTATTTAAAAGCTACCATTCATGTCTGGTTTTAGTGGTTTTCTTTTGGTGCACCTGGCTTAGGGCTTTCTTGTAATTCATCTGATTCACATAATCCAGATTTTGTGCGCTAGAAATTTGTCAGGAAAATTCTATAATTGTGCCAAATCTTTTGACTGTGCAGGCAAGACATTACAGCACAGGATATAAAAGCTCTTGTGACCTTTTTCGAGACTAACCAAGACATGACTTGCATTGAGGATCTTCTGCATATGGTTATTCGTGCCATTTCTCAAAAATCAGTGCTTGCTTCGTTTCTTGAACAGGTTAACGGGATTGGTGGTTGTCACATATTTGTTAACCTTCTTAAAAGGTATCCTTTCTGTTTAATACGTAGCTCCTATCTATGAAAATGCAGTCCACTACTCATTTTTCCCTCTTATTTGGTCTAGAACTGTTTATCTAAGCCAGATAAAGAACCATGAAGGGGATGGGAACCCTAACCGAAAATTTAGGGAAAGCTAGTATGCATGCTAAATTACTATTTGGCTTAAAAAAAACACAGGACTGCATGAGCAGGGGCCTTGAGGCATGAGAAGCTTATAAGTCTGCATAAATCGGAACAGCACATATGCAGGTCTCTTTAGCATAAACATGGTGGGATAAAATGCTGCATTCATTTATTCTTTTGTCATCTATTCATGAACATATGATCTTTGTTATTGATCTGAAATAACCAGTTTATTAAATAGTCTTTAATGGTCATCGATATTAACTATACATACTGGTAACTGTTAGTGCTGGGAATTTCTAATGTGTCGAAGCTTATAAATTGAGATGAAGCTGCATTTCACCAGTGCCAGTGTGCCTTTGATTATACAGTTATCATTGTCTGATGACACAGTCCCCTTCGCCTCTCTCTCTCTCTCACACACATTATCTTTACAGGAATTTTTTAATATACATACCTTTCATAAGATAAAAAAAACATTTTTAATAACATTATTTCTCTACAGAGAATATGAGCCAATCAGATTACTTGGTCTACAGTTTTTAGGAAGGCTTGTGATTGGTTTTCCAGCAGAGAAAAAAGGACCAAAATTTTTCAATATTGCTGTTGGAAGATCAAAGTTACAACCAGAAAACACCAAGAAAAATTGCTCAAGGATGCAACCAGTATTTGCGGCTATATCGGATAGATTATTCAACTTTCAGCTCACTGACAATCTTTGTGCCACTTTGTTTGATGTTCTTCTGGGTGGAGCTAGTCCTAAACAGGTATTCAACAAGCATCAGCATAGCTTATTTTTCTTGTTTAATTCTTTTTTAAATTGTGGATATTTTGGAAATAGTGGTATAGAGGGCTATTAATGGCAAGAACATTCTTTGTTTGAAGTGAATCATAAGTGGTCAATAATCTTTATGTATTGGGCTACCATAGTAACAGCTAACGCTGATAATAGATTTGCAGAGTCTAAATTCCGCTCTCCACTTCGTTGGATGCTTAAAATGCGGAATCAAAATGAAAATATGAACTTGTATTAAGACGCAAGCATTTTTTAGAGGATTAATTGTGGTGGGAGCACCTTTGACCTGAAGGATGCGTGTAAATGAGAATAGTTTTTTACTTTGATATCACGAAAGCTTCTGAAATTTGTATTTGTATAAAAAGTGGAAGGTAAATTTTTTCACGTATCTAAATTTGGAAATGGAAAAGAATGGAACCTAAGAGTTATTTCCCCTTATTTATAAAATTGCTTGTTAGGTGGGAAAATCCCAGATAAATAAGGGATTAGTTGAGGTCATATACTGTGGTGCCGTCTCTCCACCTATTGTCAGCTGGTTTTGGTTGGATGTGTTAACATGGTATCAAAGCCAAAGGTTCATCGCTGCACCATTTTTAGGTCATAAGTTCCTGTCACTGTCATGGTCCACTTGACAGGGTCGTTGGAAATTGTCTTGGTGGTCTTTATATGAAGGGCTTGCCAATTGGTTTTGGTTGCGGAGAAAAGTGACACCTTAATTAAGTCATGTGGATTATTAAACCAAACGTTCTAGTTGCTTGGATTGATATTTTGAACCTAGCCTTTCTTTTAGAGTGTTTCATGGAACACATACATTGAACTGTCAAAATTGCACGAACACACACAATTGGATATATATATATATATATACTATTCTTATGTGTCCTTGTGTACCATTATTACAGAAGATAATTTATTGACTTAATTGAGTTTTTATGATGGTGTTTGGACATTAATGTCACAGGTGTTACAAAGACAAATGCAGATTGAGAAGCAGAAAAACAAAGGGATCAATTCACATTTTGTTGTCCCTCAGATCTTAGTTTTGATTTTCAGATACTTATATAGCATTGACAATTCGGCAGCAAGAATCAAGATAATGAGCGATCTACATGAACTGCTTGATTCAAATCCTTTGAATATTGAGACTTTAATGGTACATCTTACACTCATACACTTCCAATATTTCAGCCAATATCTAAATGTCAATTTTGTGTTCAGGAGTATGGTTGGAATGCTTGGTTGTCAGCTTCGCTAAAGCTTGATGTTGTTAAAAACTACATGCCCGAGTCAATTATTCATGATGATGATGAGGCAAATGAACAGAGGTTTGTGCGGTGTATTTTCTGTGTGGTTCTTAGCCACTATGTGCTTTCTGTAAAAGGTGGCTGGCAGTATTTGGAAGAGACATCGAATTTCCTACTTCTGCACTCTCAGCAAGTAATAATAACTTTGCGTTTGATCAAGTTCCACTATATGCGATTCTTGGATATAATTTTCTTTCTAACTCAACTTTTATGTAGGGTAGCATTGCATGTTGGCACCTGCTCCGTGACATTTATGATGATCTGATTAAGAGGCTAGTAGACTTTTCTTCCGAGGAAAATATTTTTGTGTCACAACCATGTCGGGATAACACATTATATTTTCTTAGGCTGGTCGATGAGATGCTCATTTCTGAGATTGACAGTAAACTTTTGGTAAGTAGTTTCTGGGTTTTTTATTTTCTGTTACTCAGGAGTCTTTACATGTCATTCCTGGATTTTTTCTTTTTTGCATCCCCCGATTAGACTTATCTCCCTTACTTGCTTGTGCTACCTAAAGAAGTAGTTATGTCCTCAAAGCTGATATGCTAATGCTGTTGTTTTTGGTGTTCTTTTGTTTATTGGAGTAATACTATCATTAATCTTTATAATCATTACAATTGTTAGTATGATAATTTTTAATCATTTAATTATCCTGTGTGGCCCAAATTTCATGACCCAGTTACTTTTTCCTTTGAGTTCTACCAACTTCTTACATTTTCCTACTTGTCCGATGTTTACACCCGGAAACAGATCTCTTGATAATATCCATGACATGTAAAATGAATCAACTTTTCAAATGGGCAATTGGTTAGCAATTTTTGCTTTTTTAGGACGAAATCTTATCTTTTCTTCTTACATCCTGAAGTTGAGAGTGGCTCATAGATTTGTGTGAGATTAATGCTTTCTTACTTAATTCCAACACTCTACAGCGTTTAAGTACAAGAAGTCCTTTGCTGAGAATAGGGAATAATATACCTTTGCTGAGAATTGGGAAATAATATCTAATGTTACCTGAATTTAATGGAGATTCTACCTGACATACCTAAAACTAAAGATCTTACAGGATTAACTACAAAAACAGAGAGAGAGAGAAAAGAAACTAGTTAACTATATACAGTAATTTAGCTAATCACAATAGTTACAGCAATAGCTCTATGTTTTCCAACAATTGTAATGAAGGGAGTTTGTTTTGATAATTGTTACCAGTACTACCCCTTATCACCTGTTTACCACTGCTGCTGCTTGTTGCTACTACTACAAAAAGGTTGATGAGTGCTATAATAGAGATGTAACTGAACTAGTTCTCAACTGCTTTTGTGTATATTATTTTGCTGTTGTTGCAGTTTCCAGTTAATTGCTCTGAGTGTCCTTCGGAAATTTTGGAAGTAGACAGTCTCAAGGATTATGCTTCCGCTGTGACTGAGATTATCGGACGGGAATTCGGTGACAAAGTGTCTAGGTACTGAAAACATGTTTTCATAGTGCTTATTTCCAAAGCCGTGTTCTCTTTTTTCCATCCATGAATCTGCTTGCCTGGTATCTGCCATGCACGTGTCTACATTGTATGAAAATTGCTAGTCCTTGGAGTTCTATCATTCCTTGTGTGTGGTTAGTTGGCATCTGAACTTGTGGTCTTTGCCTTTTTGGACACAAAATAGGCTTGTTTTTCTTGTTTTCTAAGGGACACAACTGCCTGATTATCTGGAAAGTAAAGAACTACCTGATTAGAAGGATAAAAGCTGACAGACACTCAATATAGGTCCAGTTTTTGTCTGCAGTGATTTATACATCTGAGATAAGTTAGCCTGTGGTATCTTTTCTAGTGATGCAGTTTTAAAGACTCAAGATTATCTTCTTTTATGAATAACTTATTACTTTGGGTTTGTGTCAGTTTGTATTTTCCACAGTAAGCTTTTGCGAGGAAAAGGTTGTTGTTTAATGTCAAAAACTATTCATGAATCTCAGACGTTGAAGCTATGCACTAAATATTTCTTTTCTTATGCTGTACTCATTATATCTTACACATAACTTGAGGCCTGTATGAGCTGTAGAACTGCTAGGGCTTCCTAGTGTCAGGTTTATCTCGAAGTAACTAATGTTTTTTTCTTTATGTGCCTTCTTGTGCTAGGAATCCATGGGCCCCCATGCAACCAGTAACTGAAGTTGATGTAATCGATGATAAGTGGTGGAACTTGTTTGACAATGTATGGATGATTATCAGTGAGATGAATGGGAAGGGTCCGAGCAAAATGCTTCGCAAGAGTTCATCATCTGTTGGACCATCCATTGGCCAGAGAGCACGGGGCTTAGTAGAGTCTTTGAACATCCCTGCTGCAGAAATGGCTGCTGTTGTTGTATCTGGGGGCATTGGCAATGCTCTTGGTGGAAAATCAAATAAAAACATTGATAGAGCCATGGTTTTGAGGGGAGATAGGTGTCCAAGAATTGTATTTCGACTAGTAGTTCTATACCTCTGCAGATCTTCTCTGGAAAGAGCATCACGGTGTGTTCAACAAGTTATCTCTGTTCTACCTTCACTCCTGACATCTGATGATGAGCAAAGCAAGAGTAGGTTGCAGCTTTTCATCTGGTAGTACACTGTTCTGAAACCATTTGAACAAGTTTTTTAGCATGCGTATTTTGGACCTGGTATCTTCCAGTTTGAGATGAAATGTGGGTCGGTCAAGTTAATAGCTTGGACCTCTCCACTAAACATTTAAATGCTAATTTGGGATATATTCAGGTTTTTGCTTACTATAAGATCAACTTATGGAGTCTTGGATGATGGTGCCCGTATCCATGTTATTGCTCATTTGATTCGAGAAACTGTTAACTGTGGAAAATCAGTGCTTGCTACTAGCATGGTGGGTAGAGATGAGTCTGATACAGCCAGCAATTCAAAAGACACCGGCTCTATGTATAATCTAATCCAGAAGGATCGAGTTCTGACTGCGGTGTGTTCTTAATTCGTGAATTCCCGCTTTTCCTTTCTTATGTCCTTAAACGGACACTTATGAAATTGATATTGATTTGCATATTTCTTCACATTGTTGTCCACCTCGGGTAGTTTGAATGTTCAAGAATTGTGTTTTTAAGTATTTATTCTATCTGTCTGTGCCCCAACTCATTTATTTGCTGTGATGGTGGCAAAAGCTTTGGATGGTGAAAAGTAGGCATTTAATGGGTTCGCTAATGGCTAACTTACTCAGTTGTTTTCTTTTAAAATCTTATTGCCAAATACTCTCATCTTAATGGTAAGCATTGTTCTTTGGGTATTTTATTTTAAAGCTACATATAAGCTCACAGCTATGTCCAATTAGCTGAAAGCGTTCTCTTGTGCTTATGTTATGATAATGTGTCCCACAAAATGGTTTGAGCATGTAAAAGTTCTTTTTTTTTTCTCATTCTTTTCTGTGCTGTTTGCTTTCCCCTCTTTATCTGTTACATCTAAAAGTGAGTTTCTTTCCTCTGCATTTTTTATGACCCAATTTTGCACATTTTTGTTGCTAAATGATTTTTTGTTTCATCATATGTATGAGAAGTTCATGATTCTTGTCGATTCTAATTTGCTTTCTAATGCCGGGTTTTATCTTTCAGGTCTCTGAGGAGGCAAAATATCTCAAGTCATTGAAATCTGATCGTGAACGGCAGTTGCAGGACTTTCGTGATAGGATGGATGAGAAGTTCTCTTTGGAATTCAACAACAAGAAAGCATTTGAAGAAGCACAGAGTTTATTGCATGCAATTCATGCTTCAGATGAGAGTCGGAGGACATCTTTCCTGCTTATTCAAGAGGAGGAGCATCAAAATGTGACTGTACGTTATCTTTTGCTTAATCGTATTTGGTGTTTGCTCATATATAGGTTCACCATAGTCTTGTGCTGGCAGGAAAAATGGATGCATGTGTTTCGTGCTTTAATTGATGAGAGAGGTCCGTGGTCTGCTAATCCGTTTCCCAGTAGGCTTTCAATACACTGGAAGCTAGACAAGACAGAGGATACATGGAGGCGTAGGCCCAAGTTAAGAAGAAACTATCATTTTGATAAGAAACTGTGTCTACCTCCTTCCAGTACCCCTAGTGATGAAGTTGCTCAACATGAAAACGAAGCTAGTCTTGTGGGTCAAATTCCTGAGCAAATGAAGCGTTTTTTGTTGAAGGGTGTTCGCAGAATAACAGATGAAGGGAGTTCTGACCCCCCTGAAACTGACGCAGAACAAAGTGGGCAGAAGACTGCCAGTGATGAACCATCAGAAAGCTCATGCATACCTGCAGTTAAGAACAGTAATGATCTGAAGGATCTTCGACATGACAAAAAGGAGTTCTCTCCATCCTCTCAAGAGGCTGAAACCAGTGAGGTAGCTACACCCTTCTAGGTCATCCTTGACAGTAGTAATATACTCACTCTTGCCATGTAAGAAAAAGTTGTGGATAGTACCTCTTAATGCTTATACAAAGACTGATGTTGCAGGTTCTTATATCAGTTCCATGTGTTCTTGTTTCATCAAAAAGAAAGTTAGCTGGACGTTTAGCTGTCATGAAAGATGTGTTGCATTTCTTTGGTCAGTTTTTGGTTGAAGGCACTGGAGGATCATCTGTTTTCAAGGACTTAAGCGTTTCAAGTAATTTTGAATCAGCTAAGGCTGATCAGAAACAAAAGTTTCTAAAGTGGCCCTTTAATCTTGATATGAGTAATGAGAAGGAGATTTCCCAAGATGATATTGATGCAGAGAGCTTGGGCAAGTCACAATTGAGAAACTTTAAGCGTTATCGGAGGTGGCATATGGCCAAGGTAGATTTATGTTAATATATTTTCTTATTTGCTACATTTAGAAGGGTAACTTTCTTTGGTTTCTCTTGCACCGTTGCTTAATTTTTCTTGTTTCCTTAGGTCAAAGCTGTACATTGGACACGGTATCTGCTTCGATACACTTCCATAGAGGTTTTCTTCTGTGATTCAGTCACCCCAATCTTTCTCAATTTTCCAACACAGAAAGATGCAAAAGAGGTTGGCAAGCTGATAGTTGCTACCAGGAATGAGCTGCTGTATCCTAAAGGAAGTAGTAGGGACAAGAACGGGGTTATTCAGTTTGTTGATAGATATATTGCCCTAGAAATGGCGGAGACTGCTAGAGAGAGATGGAGAAGAAGGGAAATAACTAACTTCGAGTATTTGATGATTCTGAACACACTCGCTGGAAGATCATATAACGATCTAACTCAGTACCCTGTTTTCCCTTGGGTTTTGGCAGATTATTCCTCTGAGGCTCTTGATTTTAACAAGTCATCGACCTTTAGGGATCTGTCAAAACCTGTTGGAGCATTGGACTCGAAAAGATTTGAGGTTGTATAGCTGTTTTTTCTGAGATTAATCATACTCCTTCTATCCCTGAAGTTCTGCAACGTTTCTCTTTGGGACCGAGATTAAGGTGCTTAGAAATTTCTTAGGATTTTCAATTTATCCTGTACAAAATATAATGAAAAAAATTCATAATTGTTTTGAGATTGTGTAGAATTTATACACGTGAGCGTGAACTTTGTTGGAAGTTGTATGGAATTGATGCCAAGAGAGTTGAAAGAAGGGTAATAGGGTAAATTGGTGTAGAAGGTTACTTAAAGTGAAGCGTTGCAAGAATTTAGGAGATCCCGAAGAGCAATGTGTTGCAAAACTTTAGGGATAGAGGGAGTAGTAAACAATTTATTTACTTGTATTTTGTCCGGAAAAGCTTACCAGTATACTTGACTACTCAGGTTTTTGAAGAAAGATACTGTAACTTTTGTGATCCTGATATACCCAGGTAATCTTGGTCGTGGATTGAACATGCTAGGTAGCCGTTTTGGTTGAGTTATAGTTTGGCCAATCAATTTAGTGTTCTCCTTTTTGCTGCAGTTTTTATTATGGATCTCATTACTCTAGCATGGGGATTGTTCTCTATTACCTCCTCAGATTAGAACCATTTACATCACTTCACCGTAATTTACAGGTATCTTTGTTGATGTGTTATCACAACCCTAAGCAGTTTAGATTAATTATTTCTGTTTTTATCATTCTAATGATGGTGTTTAGAAAGCTTATAATATATCTCTTTGGAAGGAACGGTTCTTTTGTTTTGAAGGGGAAATTGATATATTTCTAGTGTTACTTGGTGGTACTGCATTTTTTATACTTAAGTGAACATGAACAATATAGTGAACTTTGTTAAAGCATCCAACCCAAAACCAATTAGCAATGGGTGGAGAGGTCTCATCATATTATATAGCAATGACATATTATATAGCAATGGTAGCCCCTTTTATTGACCATGTGGGACATCCCACTTTAACACACCCCCTCACGCGTAGGCTAGATTTTTTGCTCTACACGTGGGTGGGCTTTCTTTGTGCAATGGTCGGGGCTTTTTTCCAACCTGCTCTAATACCATGTTAAAGCATCCAACCCAAAACCAATTGGCAATGGGTGGAGAGGCCTCATCATATTAGTATATAGCAATGGTTAGCCTCTTCTATTGACCATGCGGGATATCCCACTTTAACAAACTTAAATTTGGTTTTCTTTACAAACAGTAACCGGGAAAAGCATCGAGAATCGCAGTGTGAACTGGATTGCATTAAAAAAGGAAATCGATTGTGAAATATGTGCATGAGTTTTGCCGGAACTGATCACATCATTTATGATGTTTCATTCTTCCAAAACTAGGAGAGTTCATGACTCCATCAAACAGTAATTGATGTCTCTTTTATTGAATATGATGTATATGTTGATGTACAACATTTAAATTATGAGGTGGGTGTCTTGATTGGCATAAAGAAAATTCTTGATACTTGTTTATTTGGAAAGAAAAGAGTTTGTATGTGGTAGGTGTCTGTGATGCAATTACAGAAGTGTGAAAGATAAACTTGTAGGGGACAAGTTATGGTTCGGGATGAAAGGAAAAGCTGTGAGAGAATTATTTGAGATTTCAAGGTGAAATCTGATTGTGTGTTTTGCAAGAAAACTCTATATGGATAGTCACTTTAGTAGGGGATGCAGGTATAATAACTTCTGTAAGGTCTATGCGATTACTATTGATAAATAGATGGACTGTCCCATAAACAGCTGGCAATCCTATCATACTCTTGCAGAAATGAAGTCCTAGTTAGCTTCATAAGGAAACCTCATAAAACCTTGAAATAACATAAACTAAGGAAATCGAAGACCCAGGAAAAATTAGCAAGTTAGAACAAAGTACAAAAGCATGACTTAGGCTTGAATGGAAAGCACGTGATTCCTATTGATGCTTATTATTGATTTGACTCTAACATGCAACTTATTAGCCTATTAGCTAAAATAAAATGATGATGTCACTATTCTGCGTACATGCATTGTGATTGGCTGATTATGTGATTTTATTTTCCCAAGTGTGGCATTTGAACAGTAGGTTTAAGAGAGGAATTCAATGTGTGTTTTCTTTTATTTTTAGCCCCTTTTTGTGCATTTACGATGGGGCTTTCATTTCTAGTTTCTGTTATCACTTCAAATCTGTGGATTAACTTGACAGGTTTTAATATGGGCCTTTGTTTTGCCAGGGTGGTAAATTTGACCATGCTGATCGTTTATTTCAAAGCATTGAAGCCACTTATCGGAATTGCCTTTCTAATACAAGTGATGTCAAGGAGTTAATTCCCGAGTTCTTTTACATGCCTGAATTTCTTGTTAACTCGAACTCTTATTACTTTGGAGTTAAACAAGATGGTGAACCTATTGCTGATGTTTCTTTACCCACTTGGGCCAAGGTCTGTGAATTTGCTCACCATGTCCTCAATGTTATACTATATCAAATTAGCAACAAGATGCCATATTAATGCTTGTTTAAGTCAATCTTCTTATGGCCTTATATAGAGGTCCTGCCTCTTAACTTAGAGTTGGATGCTCTTAAATGATTTGAAGATTTTCTTCTTGTGTTGTTATCTTCATTTTGACTGTCCATGTGGCTACCCATTTTTGGCTTAACTGATTTGTGCACATTATGAAATTAGTCGTTTATTTTGCATGTTCTGAGATTTCAGATTTCCTGTGTTCTGATGTGGGTCTGATGTATGCATCGTGTTTTGCACATTACACCCACATATACGTGTCTGTATGTGTGTTCGTTCTTTTTCAGGATTCCATAATCATACAACCTTTTCTGAGCTCTTAACTGCTCAAAGAGGGGGTCAACTTTAGGATACGTTTAGTCTCTGATTAGCTAGTTCCTGTTTCAAATATAGGGTTGTAAAGGATGGTGCGAGATTTTCTTTGTTACAATTCATTGCCATCTTATCATACCCCTAGGAGGAGAAAACCATAGAGGAATACATTGAGGAGAGGACCTGTGCAAAGTGTTGCCTATTTGTTTTCACGTAGATCTTTAAATGAAATTTCTGTAATAGTCGACACATGAACTTCATGTTACTAATCTTGACCTCATTCAGCTGAATGTCTAGTTTGATGGTGATGGATGTGTAATTTGTAAATCAATTTGTTTTGTAGGGCTCACCTGAACTTTTTGTAACTATAAACCGAGAAGCCCTTGAAAGTGAATATGTCAGCTCTAATCTTCATCAGTGGATTGACTTGGTATTTGGTTACAAGCAACGTGGAAAACCAGCATTGGAGGTGTAATTTGATACCTTTTTTTTCTGTCTTTTTTCTTTTCTTTAGATTGCATGTTGTTCCTTTCGTGGAACTGATGTTACAATGTGACCAACATCCAGGCAGCAAACATATTCTATTACCTAACGTATGAAGGTGCTGTTGATTTGGACACTATGGATGATGAACTACAGAGATCTGCAATTGAAGACCAAATTGCTAACTTTGGCCAAACACCAATTCAGATTTTTCGTAAGAAACATCCAAGAAGAGGGCCACCTATTCCAATTGCTCATCCATTGTATTTTGCTCCTGATTCCATCAATTTGACTTCCATTGTTCCTTGTGCAAGTCATACACCATCTCCTGTTTTGTATATCCGTGTACTAGATTCAAGCATTGCTCTTGTGAATGAGGGGCTTACCTTGTCTGTAAAGTTGTGGGTGACAACGCAACTTCAATCTGGTGGAAATTTTACGTTCTCTGGATCCCAGGTCAGCTTCTTACATAATTGCAATGGGGTGCGTGTAAGTTATCTTCTTATGGTGTTTCTTGCATTTATTTAAATTAGATATCTTTTCAGGATCCTTTCTTTGGAGTTGGTTCTGATATACTATCCCCTCGTAAAATTGGAAGTGCCCTGGTGGGGAATGTTGTACTTGGGTCACAGTGTTTTGCAACATTGCATACACCATCAGAGAACTTTCTGATTTCATGTGGCAATTGGGAGAATAGCTTTCAAGTCTTATCTTTAAATGATGGAAGAATGGTGCAAAGCATCCGACAACACAAGGATGTTGTCAGCTGTGTTGCTGGTATTTTTCTCTCTACACTTGGCAACAGAAATCTGTTTTCCACTTATTTTGATCTTCTTTACGAACAGGTCATATCTTGTCACCAAGATTTTTATTTTTGAGCATGTGCATAGAGGTAGAAGTCTGATCACATAAATGACATACATGATGCATGCTATTTAGTCCAAGCATTCTACAAACAGTGTAGGTACGAGCATAGAGCTGTGGGTCAAATGAAATACGATTGTCAAAGCTTCTTCGCAAGGCACTTGTGTTTGAACACTCATCACCCATAGAATTGATGTGTCATAATCTGGCAGATGTACATGTTACATCCAAACTTGTCTTCTTACCCCAACGGAATGTGATAGTATGAGAAGCTTCTGCATGGAGTCGTCCAAACTTGAGTCAGGGTGTAAAGGTCAACTTGATAATTAAAGTGTATTGGGTAAAGATGAGTCCTCCTTGAGGCTGGTCCACCTATTGTTGTCCCTCCTATTTTAAGATCTACCCCCCGTCCCATTAAATTGATACAATTCTCCTAGAATGGAAATTAAGCTGTATAGACTTTATTTAGGCTTTTCCATTTATGCTTTTCAAAAATCTAATTACAACTTTTTTAGGTCAATTGAAGATTGTGTAGGTTAATGTAAAGTTCATGTCAATTTTGTTGGGAGTTGTGTAGAATTGATTGAAAGAGAATTGAAACCCAGGGCAAAATTGGTAAACTTGTGTGTAAAAGGTCACTATAGGAAAACATATCAATTTTTTTTGTTGACTTTTTAAAAAAAGGAAAAAAATTCAATTTTAGAGGGATGTGGAGAGTACATCATTGGCTCTGTTAGTTTTCTGTAACTTACAGTTACACCCTGACCATTCATTTTCGAGGATGAAGACACATTAACCAGTTCTTGGAATGTCATACACAAAAATGGGTGACAAAGAGCGCCTAATATACTGGTAACTAAAAACAGAGTATTGAATAGGACGATTTGGTTAAGGTGATTTGTTTTCTGACTCTAAGAAACACCAAATAAGTCCATGTTGGGGCTATTTGCTCTATTTTGATGAGAACTGTTTTCTGTTTGGCATTGGAAAACTAGTTGCTTTGTCCCTAACAATTAGAGCGAAATGGAGATGCAAGATTCAATTAACCGACCCCAACGAGTTGGGATTAAGCCTCGGTTGATTGATTGATCGATTGGAAGAACTAGTTGCTTTGTCCCTAACATACAAAAATGATTGGTGCAGGTGTAACTGTATGTTTCAGAAACCTAAAGGGGTGTAATAACATACTCTTAAACTTGGATTATATACACACATGTTTACCATAGAATGGATAATATACATTTAAGGATAACAAATTTATACTCCCTGCATTTCTTTTTCACTGTTGTGTTTGACTCAAATTATTACTAGAAATAACTCATTAATTTTTTTGGAAACAAATATATTTAGAAACTACAAACATTAATCTATAATTTTCATTTAAATTATTTGAATTTATATATTAAAATGTTGGAGAAATAAAATCATAGATTAAATGCTAAAAGGAAACGCACCAATCTTTTAGTGACGAAAATAGTATATTTAAGAAGAAATTGTAAATTTTTAGTCATATAATACGCTTAATCCAATGGATCCATTGGATTAAGCTGGAATAATGCCTGCCAAATGAGGCCTAAGTACTGCTGCACTTTCCAGCAATATCGTGCTGGCATTTCTCTGAAATGCTCAAGAGATATGGCAGCACTGCTTTCTGCAGAGTCCATTGTTGGTTCTGGGGTGTATATTATTTGCCTGTCATCACTGTGCATTCGCTGGTGTTAATACTAATATTGAACATATCTTGTAAGCATCTGTTTTGGCGTTTGTCATTTTATTGGAGTTCATTGTGTGTTGTAGTGACAGCTGATGGAAGTTTTCTTGCTACTGGAAGTTATGACACAACCATTATGGTGTGGGAAGGTATTCGTGTCAAACCTTTAGACAGAAGAGTTAGAAATGCACAAAGTGAAGCACCAAGAAAAGACTATGTCATAGTTGAGACTCCTTTCCATATTCTATGTGGTCATGATGATATAGTTACATGTTTGTACATTAGTGTGGAGCTTGATGTTGTCATCAGTGGGTCAAAAGATGGAACCTGTATTTTCCACTCACTGCGGGATGGGAGATATGTAAGATCTTTGCGTCATCCATCCGGCTACGCACTGTCAAAACTCATTGCTTCTCATCATGGACGCATTGTACTCTATGCTGATGATGATCTAAGTCTGCACTTGTATTCTATCAATGGCAAACATCTTGCCTCTTCTGAATCCAATGGGCGTCTTCATTGTGTTGAACTTAGTAAATGTGGTGAATTTTTGGTGTCGGCTGGAGACCAGGGACAGATAGTTGTGCGCTCTATGAACACGCTTGAGGTTGTAAAGAAATACAATGGAGTGGGAAAGATAATTACATCTCTGACAGTAACCCTGGAGGAATGTTTCATAGCTGGGACAAAGGATGGAGTTCTTCTTGTGTACTCTATAGAAAATCCTCAATCACGCAGAAATATTCCTCGGAATGCTAAATATAAAGCATTTGTTGCTGGTTAGGTGCAGAATCGTGGATGAGGGTTGGCAAGAGTCAGGTAATTATCCCTTTGATGTTTTACTCCTAAATTCTTTGTCCTGTTCTCTGGCGTTTGTTTATTACTGTTAAAGCATCCAAGCCGAACTCAATTGGCAATTGGTGGAGATGCCTCACTGCACTGCTTAACAAACAGGGCAGTGAAAAGCCTTGCGCTCTACTACCATGTTGAAGCATCCAACTCAAAACCAATAGGCAACAGTAGAAGGCTCATAATTATAAGTACCTAATCAACCCCTTTACGTGGCCATGTCAGTTTTCACCTCTCATGTGGGTTACTGGGTCTTACAGCAGCAGTCAAGCAGTCGTGAACCATGGGCTTTTGATGCTATGTTAAAAGCATTCAAACCAAAACAAACCAACATGATTAAATGAAGGGTTACTTGGGCCTTATATTTTGGTGAAGCTTATCCACCCACTGACAATTGGTTGTGTTGGATGCTTTTAAGTGTTATTCTTAATGTTTTGTTTCCACTCACCTCCTCTGTTGGTATGTTTGCTGTTATTTCATGCTTTTGCACATTTCGATGTCTTTCAAGTATCAGTTTCTATCCTTTTTTCTTCATTTCCTCTGAAGCAAAGGAGAAATGGTAATATGTGTTTTTTCACTACATCAATTGTCCTATACAGAAAATTAAAGAGTGAAATTACTCTGGATGTAATATCTGTTGAATTCCAGGAATACCATTGATCTATTACATTCGCTAAGAAATTATTTCTGTAACTCCCTGTATGTATGGTATTTTGTTCAATATAGTGGAGCTTTTTAATTCAATTTACAGACTATAATCAGATACCAAACCTAGGATCTTTGGGATGTTGCGTCCCCATTTATGCTTTCTGCACAGCTCCTGGAGTTTCTTCTTGTTTACTCCTGTTTCTCCTCTTGTTTCCTGTTCTGTTTGTTAGAGATATATTCCATTTATTAGAGATCTCTTTCCTTATTTGTATATGCGTGTATATATTGGTCAATTGGCCCATTGAGTAATACAAGTTGCTATTCCTAACATGGTATCAGAGTCTAAACCTAGGTCTTGATTGTGGTTAATTCTGGACGCCGCAACTCGTCCTCCCTCTGTTTTCGACTCTTCCCGAAACTCTCAACCTCTACCCTTCAATCTCGAAATAAGAGCTTTCAATCGACAAACAACTGTCTCCCAGAACCGCCTCTCCTCCACGAGTCTGAATCTGCCTTCCGTTTCATCCGAGGACGCACGAGGATGAAGAATTTCCGGC
>JBBYHH010000011.1:52286-66414 GCA_038382905.1 Daphne laureola | reverse complement strand
GGTACGTACCAACAGGTTAATTTGCCCGTTGGTTCAGCCCGTTGGTTTTGACAGCTTTTCTAGTAGTGATATTAAATTTCCTCCGAAATCCTAAAGATTCGTTTAGTTATGAAAAATATTTTAAATTTTCATTTTCAACTTTTCTTTATAAATATTTGAGCATATAATTAGTTTTCAAGTGATAGAAAATCTTGTTTTTTAAATTCTGAAAAACTCTAGTATTAAATTAGGGAATCTTCAAACAATGTTTCTTAATTTAATACTAGAGTTTTTTAATATTTGAAAAATAAAGTTTTCCATTCTTTAGAAGTTAGTTATACAATTAAATACAAATGAAATTTAGAAATGAAAATTGGGAAAAAAAATTCACAACTAAACAGACCCTAAGTTTTCATGAGTGCAGCGGCGATTTTTTCTTTTCTCTTTCTGCTTGCGTCAGTTGCACGTAACCAGTCGCAAGACCCGCTCGCATGCTCTCGTCTACTCATCAGCCTCCTTCCCTCGTCCCTGGTTGTAGCGACATGGAATTTTGACGGGAGCCGCCACCATTCTTTTTTGTTTCAAGTTGATTGGAAACCTGAAAATTGGTCTACGAGAAAAAAGTTGGATTCGATTGTCAAATTTTTTTTTTTTTTTTATACAAAGAATATAGGGGGTTGAGAATACCGGATGCTCGAACTCGATACCTCTATAAATGTCTTCAAGACCATGAACATTAAGTCAAGTACTCAGGACGGATTCGGTACATTATTTCTCATTGGTGTTAAGTTTATGTGATGGTAGATTTTGTTATTTGGAGTTGTTTCTGTCTGTAACATTAAGCTACCTTAAGCTATTGGGATAGTAGATTGTTTTATACTCATTATCTCTTAAGAGCTTTAGACATTGTCATGGTGATATCCCTCTTTAATTTATTTATCTAGTCAGAAACTATTCATCATTTAATGAATAGTCATTCATATTCCAAAAAAAAAAAAAATGATAACCGGTTTGGTACCAAGAAAGTATTTAACTGCGCCAAAAATGTTGGAGGCGTGAATAATGGTGTAGTTTCTCGGTAAAGACAAAAATCGGTCAGCCCACTTTCTTTGGGGTGACCTTATGGACCTCAGGAGCAAAAGAAGAAGACATTTTTGCAAGAGGCCCAAGAATAAAAGTGGCCACGGAGCCTACAAAGATCTGCTTTTAGTTTGCGTATAAAATTATTATAAGAAAGAAATGCCTTTTGGAAGGAGAATTGTGTTTGATGTGATCAGAGACGTGTCCCGTGCGTGTGCTGTGAGTTCGGTAAAACAATAAAACAAAGACAAAATAAAGAAAATAAAAGAAGTGTGAATTACGTAAGTTCCCTGAGTTTGACTGGAACCATTATTTCATCTCTCTATTTTTTAAAACATTTAATTACCTTGAGCTTTAGGTAAATTATCGATTATTTTCTTGACTCTTTGTGGTATCAGTTATTGTTAATTTTTTTTAGGGAAAATTACACTAATTAGATTAAAAAACAGTTATAGGATAGGTTGGGTTTACGTGTCGTGGTGAGATTAGCTGATTTGCATCGCTGCAGCCTGAATTTGTTTATGTTGCAGTGATGGTTAGGTAATAACTATGATTAACAGGGTGACCGCTTAGGAAGAGAGAAAAAATGAAGCATTAATGTTAAATATATTAATGATAATAATAATTAACTTTAAAAATTAAAAAAAAATACGATCAACTAATACCAATTAACAGTTAAAAACTGTAACTAAAAAATTCACTAAAACTCAAATAAGTAATTAAAAGTTTTCAAAAATAGAGATTAAACTAGAGATTTCACTAAAATAGAAGTTTTAGTTAAATACTACAAGTTATGGAACAAATATCTGAATCTCAAACGAGTAATTGAAACCATACTTTCAATTGAAGAGGCTCAATTCACTTCTCACCGTTTCTTTCACCTCATTAGGAAGGTTCAAACATAAAAAAAAGAGTGGAATAAAAATTATTTGACACAAAATGAGTGGAATAAAAATTATTTGACAAACTGTGAAATGTGAAGTGATTTGTTTTTTCACCGTGAAATGTGGAGAGCTAGTTTGAAAAGCCTGTGAAAAAACGTTGGTCTGTTGGGTGAAAAACGAAAACACCCAACAACTCCATCCAGCCTCGTCGAAGAACCCTAGCTGGTTGAACCACCGGCTTGAGCTCCCAGTCGCCGGCTTATCCTCTCCGTCCAGCCTCTGTCGCGACATGCTCGACGCCGGGCTCACCAGCTTGCCGGCGCCTCCATCCTCTGTCATCCCCGATCGCCAAAGGAACAGAACCAGGACAGGAATAGATCTCGATCCTGACTCTCATCCAGTCTCTGTCGCCGCGCTTCCGGTGGAGTCTCGTCCAGCGTCTGTCGCGCCTCGCCTTGCTCCGCCGTCGGCTTCAGCTTCACCTCGCTACCTCCGGTCAAACACGAAGGTCGAGGACGCTGAAGAATGAAGATGCATAATCTTCCTCTCATGAAAATTTCACGATGAAATTCTTTTTTTCCACTCCTTTCATGAAAATGAGAGATTCGAAAAACTTAACGTAAAAAACTTATCTAATTCACGGTAAAAAAATTGAATGAAAAAAAAAAAAAATCACCAATAAATAACCATATTTGAAACCCGTATTCATTCTCTTCACAACTTGCGTGGTACTTGACAATGATATTTTGCGCCCCAAAATTGCACAGCAGCATTATTGTATACCTGCAAAAAATCATAATATCTCAATCTAAAGGTACATAAACAAGCTACATTGGTCTAGGTTATTCGTTAGGGACATGAATTTAAAGTACATTATAAAATCGAATCATCTTCTTTTCTTTTTTCCTCAATCCATACAGCATTTATTCTTTCTTTTTTCCCCACAAATTTAGTCACATCTGCGAAATGAACTGATGAAGAAGTGATGGAACATAATTAAAGTAAGGATACTTGGGTGGGACAGCAGTACCCTCTTCAGTTACAGCTAAGATAGTACTGGGCTTGTAAGTTGGGTCTTGGGCTATTACAAGGCCCAATCCAGACGTATCAATCGGGCCCAAAACAAAACAATGTTGGCGTGGGAGCAGTCGAAGACATGATGATGCTCTACATGTGAGCCATGGATGTACGTACATGCATACATGAAGAGCAAGGCGTGCCTTAAGGAGGTGGCACTTAATGATGGGCGGATGAATGTTTATAATAATCTGTCACTGTAAAAAGTTGAAAGACGTACTTCCATAACAATTGTAGCATTCTGTTTTTAGTATTTAATTTATAATTTTTTTTTTTAATATATTAATATATAATGTTAAATAATTTATATGCATATATTAAATGAATGTGTTTAATTTTTAAATATATTTTTTAAAATTATTTTTAACAAATTTTTTTTTATTAAAAATTGAATCAAAGATAAGATGAAAAGTCAAATGTTCCGATATTCGAGGGAAAGTAGAAAACATTACTCTGTAGTAGCAGTCGAGTGAGAAGGTAAATCTAGCATAATAATTACAGTATCCTTCGCGCGTGCACTTGCCAGCCCTTTCATCTGAACACCATTATGGGTGAACGGCTTGCCTTATCATTCAAGTTTCACCTATCTTTCATTTTCACTGTTAAGGTATTTTTTCAAGCGATTGAATCATTATTTTATTTTTTTCTTCTTATACACTCCAATCACATGTAAATCTTTAAGTTTTTTTTTTCTTTCTATCTCACAACAAGGAAGTATTGGAATCCAGTCACTCAATTCATTTGAAGGATTTTATTAGAAATAAAATCTGTAAAGGTTTTATGTCAAATTTAAAAGTTAGTATTGCTACGTTTAAAAGGAACATAACTAAATTTTAATTGTATCTTGGACAGATTCAGGTCACAAAATTGGACTCTAGGCATAATTAATTGCGAAAGATGCATCTGCAACACCGACTTCAATACAATGCTAATTGTTCAATTGGGCGTTTAAAGAGCGAGTAGGGAACATATATAGAAATCTCAGGGATTGAGGTTGTCATTTTCCCAGAAAACTGCCAGTTTAGTTCGTCAAATGCAATTGGGGCGTGTGATACACGAGGAAAATGGGTGCGCGTGGGAGAGCGAGGGAGGTTGGGGAAGGGTACTATTAGCCCGGCAGTTCAAAACTAAAAGCCGCTTTCTTGTCCCCCAACACATCAGATTGCTTCATCCCTATTCTTGCTTTGTCCCCCTCCCAAATCAATCACCAATTTTATTTTATTTTATTTTATTTTTACTTCCCCACAAATTATTTTATTCTTTTCACTACGCTATTTTTTTCTGTATTAAAAAAAAAAAAATTATTTCTATTGTATTGTAATTGAAAATATTTTCTTCTACCTGTTTAGAGGAAAATTCTCGTCTTCTACACATATCAGCCTGGTAATGATAGCTGAAGTAATAAATATTAATTCGATAATTATTAATGCTTGATCAATTATTACAATAGTCTCTAGCTCTCAATCTTATACTCATAATCTGTCTCTCTATACTCTATACTTTGTGAATGTGGGATTATCAATATGGGAAAATAGAGTATTTGTGTGCAAATGAGTATGTTTTTTTTTTTTAACAATACTTTTATTAAATAAGTGAAAAGTACAATTTAGTTTATGAATATTTCGATCGAGGAACTTAGAGCTAGCACATCGGGCCAAGGAGGTGGCTGACGCTGGCTCCGGGCAGGTAGAGCAATCGGCGCCGAAACAAGGGTGGAGAAACATCGCCACTCCCGCCCGAGAGCGGGCCGGCCAAGCCCACCGTTACATCGAGATCGGCGAGACTTGAAGAACCTGGAAGGGGGACGCAAAACCTTACACCACGGAGGGTGAAAAATCACGAATGATCACTGGACAAAATGCCAGAGAGATTCAAATCAGCTGGGAAGTCGCAGAAGGACAACAGGAAGCAGACGGCTGCCGGGAACGACAAGGAATAGGTGGCAATGATGACAGTAAGAAACCCTAAAAGATGACATATTCTCTCGTCGATTTTTACCACTCTCTGTACGTAATAGACTTTTGTCCCAAATACCAACATTTCGTTATTTAATTTATCTTTTAAGTAAATTTACTATCCTTTCAATTGTATTTTTGTATTTATTTTTTCCGAATCTGACTCCACCAACTTTACTCTCAAATCTCAACTCTCTTTTTCTTAGAGGCAATTTTGTCCACCTTTCATATATTCCACTCATTTAATATCCGTGTTAAAATAAAATGGTGTAATCAGTTAGGAACGAGGGAGTATTAATCTACCCATCTCATGTTAATTGAAACATTTAATTTCATCATAAATTTAAGGTGTAAAGAATATTTAAAAGTGATGAAATAAAATTGTCATAGAAGAGGAAAATCACTTGTTGGGTGAAATATAAATTTTGGTAGTAAGGTAAGATATTCCTTGGTAATATACATCAACTTTTACGTGGCATACTAAAAAGAAATTTTGGTATGTATGAATTAGCCATTTCAAGAAGAAAAAAGCAATTATTGGCAATGAAATGGTTATATGTCAAGGTGCTAATGATCTTTATTGTAATATTAAGTCAAACCGTACTTGATTAGGGGCAACCATGTTAAGTTAAGGGTAGTTGGGTTTGTATAAACAAAGTAGGAGCGAGTCCCACGAGAAATAAGATTAGGGGTGGGTTTGCCTTTGGCTTTGGGAGTTGGGGTCATCTTCGCACCATTTTAGTTTCTTCATTAACCTAATCTAAGCCTGGGAAAATGACGTTTTAGGGCATCGACTAGGACACATCCCACGATTCGACTTTAAATGGAATGTTTAGGCGAAAATACCATTTTGCCCTTGCTAAGGAACCACCGTTGACATGCATTTCAGACTGTCAGCACTATAAATATTTACCTCAAATATTTCCACATTTGCCCCTCCCTTAATATATATATATATACTCCAAATCCTTCCATACCCCACCATATACGTGGTTGGCACCCCTACTACCCTCACAGGCGAAATGAAAGAACAAATAGTGGATAAAGTTGTGGTGAATGATTAGAATGAGTACCAAAAAAGTTTTTCCCAAAAAAGTTTTTCCCAAATACTTGATGTAGTAGTCAATATTTTTGTGAATACTTATAAAATATCTTAAATTCGAGTTTTCGATATCTCCCATTCCCTTTATATCAAAAAAAAAAAAAGTTTAAACTTACGTGACTTACAAATTTAAGTAAAGATACCCATATTAATTTGTAGAGTGTTACACTAGTGTTACCCTAGTAAAGTAATTTTTGAAGAGTGTGTAGTGTATCCTTGAGGGCCAAGAAAGTGTAGGGCAAGTCCAATTGGGGTCTTAATGCCCAAAAACGTAATTTCAAGTAGAAAAGAAAGAAAGGAGAGACAAGGTGGGTCAGTTGATTTATTTATTTGCCCACTAGGTGCTAGTTTAGAGATTTTATGGGAAGCAGCATAATGAGTGAGAGCATTTCCTGGCTCATCTTTACTCACGCTTTTGACATGTCTATGGAAACCAAGTCCCTTACTTTCCAATTCCATGCTACCTTGATCATCAAGTTTTGAAACTAACAATTAATTCACTGTTTTGTTTTGTGAAAGAGTTAATATCTGATCATCAAGGTAATCTGTTGTTTCAAATTCTACTAAAAGGAGAAATAACCAAAAGAAATAAAAACCAACAATGCAACATTCCATACTTCCAAGGGTAAAAGTGAAATGAACAAGAAGAGTCCAGGACTATTTCAGAATTTCCGTCGGGGGATAATAAACGGCTGTGATTGAAGCATGGAGGTTTGGCGGAGCATGATTAAAAAAAGAAAAGAAAAGCAGAAATAGGACGAAAAGAAAAGAAAAAAGTAGGAGGGTTTTTATGAGACAAACGAAAGAAAAGGCACACATAATTGTTTGTTTATTATACTACTCCCTCCGTCCTAAAATTAATAAAATATTTATTTTTTAATATTAATTTATAATTTTATTTTTTAATTATTTATAATATAAATTTAAAAAATTTATATATAAATAAAAAAAAATTACATTTATTTTATAAATATATATTTTTTATATTTTTTTATTTTAAAATAATATAAATAAATTAAAATTAAATGATGATCAAAATTAAATATTTTATTATTTTTTAAATGGATGGAGTAATAATTAATTAATTAATTAATTCGAAAAGTGTACTCCATATTTTACTGCATTGAGTTTCACATCGGACAGCAAATAAGCTTTTTTTACTTTCTGCCAAATGGAGGGTCCTTAGAGTCCCATTTCTCTCTCTCCCTGTCAAGTTCTCTCTTCTGGTTTCTCTGCAAAACTCAAAACCAAAACCAAAACCAAAACCCAAGAGAAAATCTAATATCTGTTTCTTCTGTTCTCTGATCTGTCAACCAAACCAGGTAATTTCTCTCCACTTCTTCTGCTCCGAGTTCTTTTTCCAACACTTTTTGGTCCTCTATGCTGTTTCCAGTGTTTTGCTTCAGATTTTGAACTTGGGGTTGGCTTTCAGCTTGGGATTAGTAGCTCTGCTGTTCTGGGTTCGTCTGGAAATTATTGTTCATCTTCCTCCCTCCTTTCTGTTTCCCGAGAAACCAAAATGGAAGGGGAAGAATGAATTTGAAATTTTCTTGTGTTTGGTTTGGAATGAAAAGATAGCTTGTTCACAGCTTGCCCTTGTAGTTGTAGGGTTTTAAAATTTTAATGGTTTCAGATTTAAAATCTGGGTTTCTGAATTTCTTTTTCCGTCGTGGGTATCGATTTTCTGGCCATTAAAATGGTAATGTTTCCTCCAAACTCCAAGTTTAGAAAGAAATTTATTTTTGGAAGCTTTCGGTCTGCCTTTCGTTTCTGTCCTCCTTTGCTTTTTGTGGTTTTGTTGTAACTTATGTTTGTTCAATTGATAAACTCACCTGGAAATGAATTGCTCCTTGTTATGGGCACTAGTTTAATGAATCTGGGTATTATTGCCTTAGATGTTGGATTAAATTCCTCACCTCACTGCAGTTAATCTGTAGTCTTATGAGAGGCCTATTTCTATTAGTATTTCCATTGGTTTCCACTGTTATGGGACTATGATAAACTTTATCCCACCAATCTGATAGACTTTATGCCACCAATACATGCAGTTAAAAGGAAAAGGTTTTGAGAATCGTCAAGTTTAATGTCTCCACCGCCACTTGGTGTGGAGGAAAAGGGGGGTAGCAATGTCAGTTTGCTGACTGCTTCAGGCTCCATGGAGAGCATGTGCCAGACAAGTCCAGAACTGAAAGAGCGAAACTACATGGGGCTTTCGGACTGCTCTTCTGTTGACAGTTCTGTAGCTTCGCCCGGTTCTGCTGAGAGCAGGGCCTGTCTAAATTTGAAAGCAACGGAACTCAGACTTGGACTTCCCGGATCGCAGTCTCCTGAAAGAACTCCAGAACCATGCATGCCAACTTCAGGGAAGCTGGATGAGAAGCCACTTTTCCCGTTACATCCATTTGCTGATAGCCATTGCTCTTCATCACCAAAGATTGTCATTTCAGGCAATAAAAGAGGTTTCTCTGATGCAATGGGTGGATTCCCAGAGGTAGAAACATATGCTTGTCCTAATGATTTGCAAGCTTATGCTGGCAAGTCTGAATATGACCATTGTAATGCAGGGAAAATTCCTTGGAAATTCTGAAGCAAATGTGATGCTGTCACCCAGGCCCTCTGTGTTGAAATCAGGCTCCATACTTGATAATCTTGGTCCCCAACCAGTCAAAGCGAAAGAAGCAGCAACACCGAAAGTGTTGCCAGACAAGCCTCATGCTGCAACAGATAGCAGGGTTAACCATAGTGCTGCTGCGAACAACACTAGCACTGGACCTGCAATGAAGTGTGTGAACTTTCGTGATTATTGTTAATTTCTTTCCTTTTTAATTAAGAAGAGGATACAGTAACGTATTCTTCATTTCTCAATGCAGGGCACAGGTTGTTGGATGGCCTCCGATCAGATCATTCAGGAAGAACTCATTGGCAACTTCAAAAAATACTGATGAGGTAGATGGAAAGGCAGGGTTTGGAGCATTGTTTGTGAAGGTCAGTATGGATGGTGCTCCTTACTTGAGAAAAGTGGACCTTAAGAACTACTCCAAGTATCAAGATCTATCTTCTGCCCTAGAGAAGATGTTCAGCTGTTTCACTATAGGTGAAACCCTGTGACTCATGATCTTTCCTTTAGAACCATATGATGATGAAAAAATCCGTCATTGCATAAGGTCAATCACCCTTGTCTCTGCCTGTCTGTAGGGCAATATGGTTCCCATGGATCTGGTGTCAGGGAGCACCTTAGTGAGAGCAAACTGAAGGATATGTTGCATGGATCAGAGTATGTTCTTACTTACGAAGATAAAGATGGTGACTGGATGCTTGTTGGTGATGTTCCATGGGAGTAAGTTCTATCCTTGTTTGTGTCACTGCATAACCTTTTTTGTCATTCAAGAACATTGCACATCACAGATCCATAAAGGTGCAGAAGAAGCGAATGAACTTGCTAGATATTCTGCACAGTACTGACAACAATTCTTGTTTTACTAATGAACTTAAATTTTGGCTTGTATTTACAAACATATTTTTGTGTATTAGGCTATTGTGATACCGACTAGACCAGAATCTTTGAACATTCCTTTTCCTCTTTTTGTGTATTAGGCTACTGGGCACAACCTGTCATTCTCACTTCAAAATCTTTTGAGTTCTTAGCTAAGTTTTGATGCTAGTGATGGCATTTCCATTGTCTCTTGTCTAGAAGTGTATTTATATTACTGTTTCCAATGTTTGGCTTAGAGGTGGCTGGATGTGTTTATTTCCTCTGAAAATTTGTTCTTCAGAGCATATTCACCAGAATAGTTTGTACCTTAGCCTACTTCATTTGCTTATGCTTGTTGCAGGATGTTCATCGAGACCTGTAAAAGGCTGAGAATCATGAAGGGCTCTGATGCAATAGGACTAGGTAAGAGTGTTATTCCAGTTAGTCCGTTCAACTGATGGTTTACCAGTAACACGCTAGTCTGCAAATCTTCACATACAAAGTTTTTCCCACATCACTGCATGGTATTTCAAATATCTTATCCATGATTCTTTAGGTGTTATGATGATAGAATATCTGGTTTCATTGGCATTTAGCCTTTCACCATGAAAATTTACGTTTTGTAAGCTGTCGTAACTTTTATTTACCAAAGGGCTGCCTTTAGATCTGTTCCCCCCCCCCCCCGCCCCCCTATCTATTCCATTTTATGCTTTCTGGTCATGTTAACTCTTGGATGGGTCACATTTACTGCTCCTCTATTTAGTGACTCAGACCTACATCCATATGTAGAAGTGGGGTCTTGAGTGTACATACATCGTCTGCACATGTGTATGTGTTGGCTGATAGGTGGTGCTTGTCCTGCTTGGTTGGTCAAGTGACAGCTCAACCACAAAGCTGCTGATTTCATGTCCTCAAACTTCCCCCACATTTTTTTAACCAGTGTTGGTCATTTTATTTTTTCTGAAGCAAATCTGTATGTCATCGCATCTGGCCATATGAAGAGTTGATATCTTAATCAGAAAATTGTACTGTACTTTTGAATGGTCATCTGGTGCTTACCTGTTATTCATATCGCCATCTGATTGAAGGTCTCACATTTTTCTTATCTACGCCGCATTTGCAGCTCCAAGGGTCATGGAGAAAACCAGAAGCCGAAACTAGCTGCTGGTACCTGTGATTATACCTATCAATCCAGCAATCTTCAAGAAGCAGGCAAGCGCACGTTAATGTTCTTGTCTGAGGTGAAATGAAGTTGGGTTGGATAGGATGGTCACAAGTTATCTGTTCTTCTATTACATTATTGTTATCATCTGCATGAGAGTTGATGTTATAAATCACCCCCCGTTTTAGATTTAGTAGAGTATAAGACCTTCAATGAAATCAAGAGTCTGGCCAAAGTTCCTGCTCTCTCATACAGGAACTCTTAAGTTTGTAAAGTGCATTGTTTGTGGGATTGGATCTCTTTGTTCTGTGTGTCTTGTCCGGTGAAACTGTTGAAAGTTATCTGTGACCCTGACATGATTGTTTAACTAGTGTGTGCGCGCCTGCAAAGTTATGTCTGTTCTCCAAAATGTTTTGATTCCTATAATTTTGCTGGGGATATGTTTTTACCATGCATGCAAGAAGACATAATTGAGCAGTGAACATGGGAAATTGAAGTGGTTTGAATTTGGGATTTGATGATGTTTTTGATCTGCAACTTGGAGTTGATTTAGTTGGATGCTGGCAGTTCTTTGGATATGCTTGTCGGTTGGTAGCCAGGACGTGGCATGTGATAGCTTTGCATTATTGTTTTGTCGGTTCAGAATTAAATTATGAGTGAATTAGAGTAGCTTGATAACAAAGCAAAGAAATAATGTACTATTTGGGAATTAGTATGGAGTAATAAGTAATGATATATTCTGGTCATGGATCAAACGCTAGGTTGAAAAATGTAAATTTGTCATTATTTTTTTGAATGGTCTCTTAATTTAAATATGGAGTGTAATTTCATAATTATTTTTTTAATTATAATGGTTTGTTGGTAATATGACATGTGTCTTATATTATTACTACATTTGCATATTAGTCTAACATCTATTTTTTTATTGAATCCATTTATTTTCTTAATTTTTGTAATTTGTTCATTCAATTTTATTTTATTTTTTTGTAAATCTTAATAGCTTATTATCCTTTTCAATTAGGTTTCATTAAGAATATCTTTCCAATTATCTTTACTGGTCTAGATTTTTTTAATTAAAAGTTAATTTTCTTTGCAAAAGTGAATAACATGAGTGCTTAATTATACTACATAAAATTTGTCATTTTTGGAAATTTTGTAAGTTGGTTCGAAATAAGATATTGATGAAACATTTTGTTTTTTTTTTTTGCCTTTTGCCTAATTTATGTTCTTATGTATCATCTACTATATTTTATCTTTTTCCAATTCAATCTTTAAATTTTTCTAAAATGTTTAATTTTTTACTGAGGTTAAAATGTAGTTGTACGCATAAGCTTTTTATTTATTTATAAATTTATCACTCGTGTTTTTCAAACGTCGTTATATTAATAGATCAATGTTAAATATGGACTCGTTTTTTTCAAACGGTGTTGTTATTTTGACTGATCCACATTAAATATTGATTAGCATCATATTGAATCTTGAAATCTAATTAATCAAGCATGGAGGGAGTATTAACTAATACTATTATAAATCATGTTTATTAGAGATAGATTAACATATATAAGAAATAGATCAGCATACATAGAAGATAGATCAACATACATAAGAGATAGATAAACATTCATTAGAGTTAGATCAACATACATAAGAGATAGATTAATATACATTTGAGATAGATCAGCATACATTAGAGTTAGATTATCATACAAAAGAGTTAGATCATCATACATATAATTCATTACGTAATGAATTATTGAGTAATATATTTAGATTATATTTATAGAACATACAAAATTTAATCATAATTAATATAAATTATACTATGTACCCATATAATTATAAAAAAAATTATAAAAAAAATTGGGTGTCTGTTGCCACCCTCGGTCCCGCATAGCTATGTCATTGTTCTTAGTTGTGTATAATTAGTAGGGTGAGAAGTGAACTAAAGTTAACATGGTAAATTAAAATATAAAATTTTATAATGAGAAATAAAAATAACCTAAAATGGTAATTTGTTTTCAAAATTTGGTATTAGAGAAGTATTCTATTATTTTTCTACAAAATCATTATAATACTCATATTTAGAGTTACAACTTGACGACAATCGAACTTATGCGTATGATATTTAAAATCCAAATATTTTAAAAAATAGGATGATCATAATAAAAATCATGAATTTAATTAAATTTAAAATTTAATATATTTCAAGTTTAAAAATTATAATATGAGTGAGTAATTCAGGATATTATTTTTACAACGATAGTGATTTTTTAACATACTAGATATGAGCGGTGCGCCAACGAAGAAGACGAACTGGACTGCTTCTATATTTTCTTTTGGATAAAATTACTCTCTTTGTCCCTTTTCCTTAAACTTTCTCCCTCTGTTTACTTAAGCCGCTAAGCCTGTTCTAAGTTACAAGTTTAAAACTTGACAACTTGGCCACTCCTTCTAATCTTTCATTATTTTTCTCCTAAAATGTTTAATAGCTTTTTCTTAAGCTTACTTATTAATCTTTATTATCTTTCTTGTGCATAAAAAGTTTGTGTTTATGCACTAAAGCCCTCCAAAAAATTCTAGACTTTGCTTGTTAACCTAAACTTCACATTGAACCATCGTAGGTCTTTAGAAAATCATAAAAGCCCGCCTTCTTTTTCCGTAATTCTTACCGACCGGTACCGGTAAGTTTTCACTTGCGGAATCTCTTATAATCTTTTGTTGAATCCTTATTACCGCTAGATTCTTAACTTGGAGCATCGACTTCAACCGACGTTCCCGACCATCCTCGATCCATAGCCGACGCTTATTCCTCGCTATATCCAGGTAAGAGGTAGTGTACGGGTTTTTCACTATAGTTCTCTTCCGTGGTCATAAATAAATATCGAATAATGCACTCTAAATTTAAATACTCGGTTAGATACACAAATTAATGAAATAGTAAATTGGGAGGGGAAACATAATAAATTCTCCTTATATGGATTATTGATTTTAGACATATATTTTGGGATACAATGTTACTATGCTAATGTTCGACCATTACACGGTGATTGCTGTGTGTAACCGCTAGTGTCATGTTAAGGTCGTGGTGATATATTGTGCTTTAAAATCATATAGAGGAAATTCTGTGTAGGAGGCGGGTTTTAAGAGGGACCGTCTGTGACCCCTCCGTCTTTCCTGGGAATTATCCTTAGTGGGATTTTACAGTTCAATACTTCACTCTCTTACCCGGTAGTATCATGCTAGGACTGTTAATTGAACTCCGCTAGTATCATGATAGGGCCGGGAAGTCCAAAAGAATCTTGATAGGTCCGAGGGTCGCTAGTATCATGTTTAGGCCCGCAAAATGATTAGGTTTAGGATTTGCATACTTAAGACTAAGAAACTTGTATAACGCCGGTAGATAAATACTTAGGCACG
>JBBYHH010000011.1:33283-43447 GCA_038382905.1 Daphne laureola | reverse complement strand
CAAGTTTAATCGCGCATCTGCATTCCTTTCGCGAATATTGATGTTTCATCATGTGTAGCAGCTCATATGCAATGATGACATTGTCTGTAATTAGCCGACCACCCAAAAAAGCACTTTGCTCTGGCGAGATAACTGATGGAAGGATTGGCTTCAGGCGATTGACCACAGTTTTTGCAATGATTTTATAAATCACATTGCAAAGGCTGATCGGCTGGAAGTGCTTCATAGATTTTGGATGTTGAGTTTTCGGGATGAGGGTAATGTATGTATGGTTGATGTCTTGTAAGCTCCCACTGCCATTAAGAAAATCCAGACAATAAGAGACCACATCCGCACCAATTTTTTGCCAATATTTCTGATAAAACTGTGCAGGCAGTCCATCAGGCCCCGCAGCCTTTAGAGGGCCCATCTGACACAGCGCTAGTAGAATTTCTTCGACTGAAAACTCAGCTTGTAGTTCCATATTTGCTTGTGGAGAGACTCGACAGTCGACCAACTTAGAGATGTCGCCGGTAATTGGTGGGTGAGATGTTGCAAACAGATCCGAGAAATAAGACAAGGCAACATCAGCTATAGCTGCCCGTCCCTCTACCCATGTGCCACTCGAGTTACGGAGATGATGAATGTGGTTGGTACGTCTTCTGGTTGAGGCATGAGCATGGAAATATTTTCTGTTTTGGTCCCCAGATTGGAGCCAGTCGATTCGTGCACGTTGCCTCCACATAACCTCCTGTCGAGTTTCAAGCTCTTTAATTTCTGATTTGAGCAGCCGAAAATGTGTGTAAGATGAAGTGTCCATAGTAGTGGCAGACAAGGCATTAAGTTGGTTCTCAAGTGCCATCCGTTTCTGGTCAAGATGACCAAATGTGTCTTTGCTTCAGGAGGAGAGTTGCTGTCCCAGTCGCTTGATTTTTTGCACAACTGCAGTGGTGCTGTGCTCACCAATTTGGTTCTAGCTCTCTTGGATAACTTGGCCAAACTCCGGGTGGCGGAGCCACATTGCTTCATACCTGAAAACAGGTTTAGTTCGCCCGGTTTTATGGTCAGCATAACATCTGAGTAAAATAGAAGAGTGATCTGAAAAGGAAACAGGGTGAGAAAATGATACAGCCTTGGGAAATAGCTGCAACCAGCTAGGAGAGGCGAAGATACGATCAAGCTTGCACTGAACAATAATTCCCCCAGCCCTCACGCCCGACCATGTAAAAAGAGACCCACGGTTACGGACTTCTTCAAGGTCACAGTAGTCAATCGCTTCCCTGAATCGCTCCATTTGCTGAATATCACGGTCGGCACCACCCGACTTCTCAGAGGGACGTAAGATTTCATTGAAATCACCACCGCAGATCCAAGGTAAAGAGGAGTCCGATTTCAACGAACAAATTTTTGCCCAGCTCTAGTAGCGAAGATGAGCCCGAGGTTCACCATAAAAGCCTGTAATACAAAATTTATGTTTTCAAATACCACCCTCAATTTCTAGGTTGATATGATTGACCGAGAAACTCTTAAGCTTCGTTGTCGTGTCCTTATTCCAGCAAAAGGCTAAGCCACCAGCACTGTTGACATTGTTTACTGCATACATATGATCATAACCCAGGTTACCTTTCACACTAGCCATCTGACTTGCGGAAAGACGAGTTTCAGATAAGAAAAAAATAGACGGTTTCTCCCGTCGAAGGAGGGTCTTCAAGAGCCTCACTGCTTGTGGCGCCCCAAGGCCACAACAATTAATGAATAGGCAACTCATGGCTCCCGGCGGGGCTGCTCTGCAGCCTCCACCGATATAGTCTGTAAAGATACCTCTGTACATAGACGCTTCTCAGCACGATCAACATCAAGTCCAGGAAGTAGAGTGAACCTGGGGTCTGGAGGGCCACGCTTCAGACAGCTTGCATCCCCAGTTTCAAGGCTTTTAAACACAACAGAAGGAAATGGTTGAGGTACGATGTCAACTACCCTGCTTCCGGACTCCTCGTCCTCTTGGGGTAGAACCAGCAGTTGGAAGCACACCTCCTGCACCCTGCTTGCAAACCTTTCTGCCCCTGCCTCGAGTTGATGAGGTTGTCCTTCCCCTTCCCCCTCCCTGAGGCCTTCCCCTACTTCTGGCACCACGACTTGGATTGAAGGGAGCTGAACATGATTTGTTAGGTTGGTTGGGAGAGGTCGAGTTAGTACCAACGGTTTGGTTGTGAAGGATAGCTGAAGGAGCAGAATTTATCATTGAAGCCTCAGTCATTGGAGTATGAACGGCAGGGCCAGTGCTCTCAGCAGAGCCTTTCGGTAGCTTCGGGGGGACAATGACAGCCTTGGGAAAACCAGTAGTAGTTTCAAGGGTGAGTCGTCTCCGTACACCTTCCTCTGTTAATCCCCTTCCAGGAGCAGAACCACTGGGGATTTGCTTGCTAGAAGCGGTAGTGCCAGAGCAGTCAAGCTTTTTCTCATGCCTTTGCATTTCCCCAGAAATTTTCCTAGCTTTTTTGGAACCAGGCGAAGCACGCATCCACTCTCCATATTAGGGTTCTTCGCCCGCGTTTGGTTGTTCAGATTCACAATCTTTGAAGCCATGGCCCAGTCGGCCACATCCGAAACAGAACAGATCCAACCGCTCGTATTCAAACCAGATCCAAGGCTTGGAAGGGATGTTTAGGAACAAACCACGCATCAGGGGTTGAGTGACGTCGAGAGATACATGTAATCGCAAATAACGGCCCGCCAATATGGTTGAGTCTGTGTTTCCAAGTTGGATGAAAGTGCCAATTTTATTCCCCAGTTTCTGAGCAGTTGACTCTGTCATATACCCTATGTGCAGATCGAAAGCTCGAACCCAGAAGATGCCTCGATTCGGAGAAGCCATGCTGGGTTGATCGGCCGGCGCTAGCTCCTGGAGCATCAGAACATGTTGATCAAAAAGCCATGGGCAACCATTGAGGATTCGTTCAACATCCGATTTGGAGAAGAGCGTGAAGAGGAACTTGTTATCTCCGATTACAGCCAATTCGATGCCCTTCGCCGGCCGCCACAGAGTCTTCATAGTCGATAGGAGAGCTGCATTATTGAAGGGCCTGTTGGTCGAGAGTGACCCAACCAAGAAAAAGTGACCCTGATCTGAGAGTTTGTCCACATCAATTCCTTCTTCTTCTTCCGCCACAAGAGAAAGACGTTTCCAATTTCCCATCGGTTCTTCCATGTGGTAAGAGGGATTGTTACATGCATGGTGGAATTGGAAGATGCAACACCAAATTAGAAGTTGATGCGACGATGCTGAGCTAGAAGACCCAAGTCTGCCGCACGAACGAGGACTAATCCAACCGTGAGACGATGGAGACAAACAAATAACCATCAAATATTGAATATTAAAGTAATAAAGTTAAACGATAAAATCTTTTGAGGATAGATAGAGTATTTTTTTAATAAATAGTTAGAACATCTTTAAATTTTTAAATCTTTAAAAGTTAATTAATACTATAAACGGTTAAATGGATAGTTGAGTGTCTCAGTAAATCTTAGACCATAAATGAAAGTTTAAACTTCAATAGATTTATATTTTTTAGAAATACCTACTTTTTGAACAAAGTTTTTTTTTTTTATAACACTGAATACAGCCTAAAATAATTACGCTATATAGAATAAACAAAACAAACACGTTATTTTAATAAATAAAAAAAACACTTATTACCGTTTACTGTATCCGTATTTTAAAATTTATCTTATTTATTTCAGTTATTTTTATATTGTTTAATTTATATATTTTTTTTTCATCCATATTTAGATATTTAAAATTAAATAATTTTCATATGTATCATAATTTATAATATAAATTTTTTAAATATAAATTTTTTAAAATATTTTACAATAAATATTTAAATTAAAGATTAAATTTTGAAACATCAAAATTAAATTGAACAATTTTTGAAGTAAGGAGAGTAGTAGTATTTATTACTCTACTTTATGGTTCAACAGGAACCATTTCCAAACGTTTTGATGGCCATCAACTAAATTGAGTTCGAATTTGTTTCCTCAACTCACTTCTTCTGGCTGCACCTGCACAACTACAATAATACCTACTACTCCTACAAAGTAAGCGGACAAGACATAAGTGTGACTTTGGTCTCAATATGACAGCTTCCACCCTGGTCTTACTAAGTTTCTTCATTTTCAGTTTCAAAGTTTGAACCCTGCAAGATCTGTAGCTGCTGTCCTTACTCCCCGAGTCAAGTCAGGTCGAGTCGAGTCCAGATTGTGGATTGAATGAAGTAGGCGATTATGGAGAGCTACCTGAACGAGAATTTTGGTGATGTTAAAGGTAAAAACTCATCGGAAGAAGCTTTACAGCGATGGCGGAAGCTCTGCTGGATCGTCAAGAATCGCAAAAGGAGGTTTCGTTTCACTGCTAATCTCCCCAAAAGATTCGAGGCACAGGCCATTCGCCGCTCTAATCAGGTCTCTTTTCGTTGCTTACTCGGGAAGCTTGATTTCTTAGACTACGTTGACTTGGTTTGAAATGAGATTTAATAACCCTCTATTTCCTTTTCCGGTCCCAATCAGCTCTAGAGCATACGATCTGTGATCTGCGACTACGCAGGAAACTTTGTTGTTTCAAATATCTGCCATATAATTTGTGTAGCATTTAGTTAACTTGAAGATCTGTAGGACATATTGTTCAGTGATAAATTCTAAGGGGAATTGTTCTGAACAACCACAGTCTCATTTGTGTTTTTTCCTTCCACCGTCACCTTAGTAAGGAAATCATTTTAGTTGCTACGGGAGTTTTAGGAATGAAATTCATGATTGAGTTAGTTTTTATCTTCGTATTATAGCGCTGGTGAAAAGGGAAAAATAATTTATACCGTACTGCGTAGGATAATAATCCTCAAATAATTTACCTGTTTATGGCAAGTAGGCTTAAGTTGGTTAGAGTTTATGGATATGGTAATAGAACATTTTATACCGTACTGCATAGGATAATACTGTTTGATATTACATGTTGGCTCAACATTTCAGCTTAAATGTTCACAGCTATAAAGTGCAATATAGCCCCAGTCAAAAGCTTAATCTTGCGTATTAGACTGACTTACAAATAATACTACGCTATTTATCCTATCCTTTAAAGCAGCCTTTGAGATTGAGTTGCCCTTTCCTAACAGCTTCAATCTATCACTCATGTGTCCCAGATCCTGAGATACACTTTTGTTTAGATTCTTGATATTGAACCTCAGTTTTCCGCTTCTTTACATCTTCCATGCAGGAGAAGTTCAGGGTTGCAGTTCTGGTTTCACAAGCTGCTCTTCAGTTCATTCAAGGTAAGAGTGTTATATTTTAATCATGTAAAAGCTTGATCATATGACAATAGGTTTCAACTTGCCAATAGTTTTCTGTTTTTCCTTGTGTTGATCCACTTACATGTCAATAGGTTTGAACCTGTCCTCTGAGTACAATGCTCCTGAAGAAGTTAAGCAAGCTGGTTTCCAGATTTGTGCTGACGAGCTGGGATCAATTGTTGAAGGGCATGATGTGAAGAAGCTAAAAGCACATGGTGGGGTGGAGGGGATTTCCGCCAAACTCTCCACATCAGTTGCCAATGGCATTTCTACAGCTGAAGATTTGATAAATACAAGGAAGGCAATTTATGGAATAAACAAATTTGCTGAAACTCCGCCTAAAGGGTTTTTAGTTTATGTATGGGAAGCACTTCAAGATACAACTCTTATGATACTTGGTATTTGTGCCATCGTCTCTCTGGTTGTTGGCATTGCAATGGAAGGGTGGCCAAAAGGTGCCCATGATGGACTTGGCATTGTTTCGAGCATTCTACTTGTTGTGTTTGTTACTGCCACAAGTGATTATAGACAATCCCTGCAGTTCAAGGATCTGGACAAGGAGAAGAAAAAAATTATAATTCAGGTTACTAGAGATGGGATCAGACAGAAGATATCAATTTATGATCTGC
Organism: Daphne laureola; assembly: GCA_038382905.1. NCBI lineage: Eukaryota > Viridiplantae > Streptophyta > Magnoliopsida > Malvales > Thymelaeaceae > Daphne > Daphne laureola. Next base: position 37,500 of record JBBYHH010000011.1, on the reverse strand, counting down.
TTCCCGGTGATATTGTTCATCTTGCCATAGGAGATCAGGTTCCTGCTGACGGGCTTTTCCTGTCCGGGTTTTCAGTATTGATTAATGAGTCCAGTTTGACAGGTGAGAGTGAACCTGTAAATGTGAATTCAATGAATCCCTTTCTTCTTTCTGGAACCAAAGTGCAGGATGGTTCGTGCAAGATGCTTATAACTACTGTTGGGATGAGAACCCAATGGGGTAAACTGATGGCTACCCTTAGTGAAGGAGGAGATGATGAAACTCCATTACAAGTTAAACTTAATGGAGTTGCTACCATCATTGGGAAAATAGGCTTGTTTTTTGCTGTTGTGACTTTTTCTGTTCTGGTGCAAGGATGGTTCAATAGGAAACTCCAGGAAGGAACCCATTGGAATTGGTCTGGAGATGATGCGAGGGAACTGTTAGAATTTTTCGCTATCGCTGTTACAATTGTTGTGGTTGCTGTTCCTGAGGGGTTACCTTTGGCAGTGACTTTGAGCCTTGCCTTTGCCATGAAAAAGATGATGAATGATAAGGCTTTAGTTCGCCATCTGGCTGCTTGTGAAACTATGGGATCTTCTACCACTATCTGTAGTGACAAAACAGGTACTCTGACTACCAATCACATGACTGTTGTAAAAGCCTGCATTTGTGGGGAAATCAAGGATGTGACTAGCTCCAAATCTGCTACTGAATTTGGGTGTCTGGTCCCTAAATCTGTTGAGAAAATCCTCCTTCAGTCAATATTCATTAACACTGGTGGGGAAGTTGTTAAAGCCAAAGAGGACAAAATTGAAATTCTTGGAACACCTACAGAATCTGCTCTCTTGGAATTTGGCTTATCACTGGGTGGAAATTTTCAAGTAGAACATCAATTAGTCAAAATTGTGAAGGTTGAGCCTTTTAACTCAGCAAAAAAACGAATGGGTGTGGCACTGCAGCTTCCTGAAGGAGGTTTCCGTGTCCTGTGTAAGGGTGCTTCAGAGATCATATTAGATGCATGTGACAAGGTAATAAAATCAAATGGCGAGACTGTCCCTCTGGATGAGGCATCAATGAGCCATCTTAAGAGTGTCATTGAACAATTTGCTAGTGAAGCTCTCCGGACTCTATGCCTTGCTTATATGGACTTCGGGAGTGAATTCTCTGCTGACAGCCCGCTTCCTCTAACCGGCTATACTTGCATAGGTATTGTTGGTATCAAAGATCCTGTTCGTCCAGGTGTCAAGGAGTCTGTTGCAATTTGCAGATCAGCTGGTATCATTGTTCGGATGGTAACCGGAGATAACATAAACACTGCAAAAGCTATTGCCCGAGAATGTGGAATTCTGACCGATGGTGGTATCGCTATTGAAGGCCCAGTGTTCCGTGAGAAAACTGAGGAAGAATTGAATGAACTTATTCCGAAGTTACAGGTACTTTTAATTTCATATACGAGGAATTGTCTAATCTAAATCTATTATGGGTAGTCAGAAGTTTGGATGAAAGTTTGAAGAGTGTTTTCTTCATGTTTCGGTTACTTTGATGTGGGACATGTTAATATTACAGGCTGAAGTTTCAGTGCAGGAAGCACCATCTGGTTTAGGAATAGGAAGCCCTCTAGTGACTACTTCTGTTGGTCTTCTTTCTTAATTCCATGTACTAAGATGGTGGAGTGTTTACCCTGATAAGAACACTGGTAGTTGTATTTTATATAGTAGTCATTATGATAGTTCCTGACTGGACAGATACCTTCTATTCGCACCACCAAAGGTTTATCTAGGGTCGATAATCATTATCTTTTTTATTTGCATGTTGGTTTTAGCATGATGAATGAGAAACTGACTGTTTTGCAGGTAATGGCTCGTTCCTCACCAATGGATAAACATACTCTTGTAAAACACCTGCGAGGCGCTTTGGGAGAAGTTGTTGCTGTGACTGGTGATGGTACGAATGATGCTCCAGCACTTCATGAAGCAGACATAGGACTCGCTATGGGTATTGCTGGAACTGAAGTGCGTGATTCTGTTCCTTATTTCCTAGCACTTGATAAAATTTGAGTCATTTAAGGAGGCACAATAGAGAATTATGTTTGCCTGGCTGTTAGCATGTTAGTTTTCGGTTTACCATCTATTTTACATATCTACTTGGAAAACACTTATACTTGTGATATTGTTAACAGGTGTAGCATAGCTTTTGTTTTTGTCCATCTTTTTAAAGCTTTCTTTGGATATCATCTGTACAGTATTAAATATCTCGTTGTCAATTTCTCAAGTGTTTACCTTGCTTGAGATAAGCTGTGCTTTTTTTTTATTACGTGTTTTTCTTTTACTTTAATTTAAGTGTGTATTCACTCACCATAGTTAGCCTTGTTTTTCTTCAGAAATAGGCCCTGGGAACCTTTTCTTTCATTATTTTCTGATATTACTTCAATTTTGTATGGTGAATTGCTCGGTTTCATCAAGAGTTTTCTTTGCCAAGGCATCTGCATGCTCAATAGAACCTCTTTTTATTGACTATTTATATACGTTATTATACTTGTTCTTTAGTCATCTTGCTTTAGCAAGGTCTTCTCATTGGCTAATGTAGATACTTGAAACAAATACATTTGCAGGTGGCTAAAGAGAGTGCCGATGTCATAATTTTGGATGATAATTTTTCAACAATTGTAACTGTCGCCAAATGGGGACGTTCGGTTTATGTCAACATCCAAAAGTTTGTTCAGTTTCAGTTGACGGTCAATGTAGTTGCTCTAGTTGTGAACTTCTCTTCTGCCTGTTTGACAGGTAACATATCCAAATCGCCATTCTCGTTAATTCAGTATGTACTTGTCATGATCGCTTGCCCTGATATTTTTTGTATCCAAACCTGGGGGGACGGTTATCGTGTTGCTTGTTTCAGCATATGGTTTCATATGCATGTCCTTCAATATTCATGTGTACTGTACTGTACTCTTCAGGAAGTGCTCCCCTAACTGCTGTTCAGCTGCTTTGGGTCAACATGATCATGGATACTCTGGGAGCACTCGCGTTAGCGACAGAACCTCCTAATGATGAATTGATGAAGCGAACACCAGTCGGTAGGAAAGGAAACTTCATCAGCAATGTGATGTGGAGGAACATTCTTGGGCAGTCCTTGTACCAGTTCATCATTATATGGTATCTTCAGACAAGAGGGAAGGCAATTTTTCAGCTTGATGGCCCGGATTCTAATTTGGTATTGAACACGCTCATTTTCAACTCGTTCGTCTTCTGTCAGGTAAATTCAACGCTCTGTTCTTTTTACCTCCAAAATCTGATTTTACCATTGTCAAAAGAAATATGGCTAGTAAAAGTAACCTGGAAATTGTAAGACTGGAGAATTGCATTAGCTATTCCCTTCCCTCTTTGAACTTTGTTCGATTTGTACAATTCACACAAATGCTGTTTGTTTTGTTCAGGTGTTCAATGAGATCAGTTCCAGGGAGATGGAGAAGATTAATGTTCTTAAAGGGATATTGGAGAACAATGTCTTTGTGGCAGTTTTAACTTGCACCGCAATCTTTCAGATTCTTATTGTCCAGTTTCTTGGTACCTTTGCCAGCACAGCTCCCTTGAATTTACAGCAGTGGTCTGTGAGCGTTCTCCTCGGATTCCTTGGGATGCCGATTGCTGCCGCTTTGAAGATGATACCGGTGGGATCAAACTAAGACTACCGGACTTTTTGTAGGTATTTTCTGACTGACTGACTTTCTAGATTTTTTTTTTCCCCATTTCATGCTAGATCTTCAATCATTTCTCTCTTTTGTGATGGTAGAATGAGCAGCACTTGCATTGAGTAAGATGCAAATTTAAGTATGGTAAAAGTTGGTTAGATGGCTATAGTGCCAAAGGAACCACTATTGAATCTCCATTGTTTTCATATGATTCTTTCCCCAAAGCTCGGTTTAGATTGGTGATTATCTGCAGATATTTTAAACTGCTCTACTAAGTGATTGTTCAGAAATTTTATTACCATGTCTGCTGCTCACTTAAGTTTTGGTTGTCTTCTTTCTTTCTCTTTCTTTTCTTGTTTCCTTTTCTGTATTTTTTTTGTTTCAGTTATTTGGTATTCCATTAAAGTTGATATCGTATTTCTATGTCTCATAAAATATAGGCTAAATACCTATTTAGTACCCTGAACTTTAACGAGTTGGGCAACTATTGGCCTAGATTAAAAGTGGAGCATTCCGGGCCTCGTACTCTTCATTTCTGGGCAAA
>JBBYHH010000011.1:6794-25496 GCA_038382905.1 Daphne laureola | reverse complement strand
AACCAAGATTTGAGGGAGGAGTTTGAGGAGGCTTCCAATGGTGGCATTACGAGCTTGGCTTTGGGTGCGTTGGATAATAGTTTCTTAGTAGGTGATTCTGGTGTTCAGGTTGTTAAGAATTTTGCTCATGGAATTCAAGGTAAAGGTGTCTTTGTTAACTTTGACGGTGGAAGCTCTAGAAAAGGTCCCAGTATGGCGCATGCGACTCCTAGAAAGGCGCTCCTTATGAAGGCTGAGACGAATATGCTGCTGATGAGCCCAATGCATGAAGAGAAAGCTAATACCACAGGGTTGCATCAGCTTGATATTGAGACTGGTAAAATTGTGTCTGAGTGGAAGTTTGGGAAGGATGGAACTGAGATTACAATGAGGGATATAACAAATGATAGTAAGGGAGCACAGCTGGATCCATCTGGATCCACATTTTTAGGTTTGGATGATAATAGGCTTTGCCGTTGGGATATGCGTGATAGAAATGGGATGGTTCAGGATCTTGCAGGTGCTAGCACCCCTGTTTTGAATTGGACACAAGGGCATCAGTTCTCTAGAGGAACCAATTTCCAGTGCTTTGCCACAACTGGTGATGGGTCAGTTGTTGTGGGGTCACTTGATGGGAAAATTCGCTTGTATTCAATCAGTTCCATGAGGCAGGCTAAAACAGCATTTCCTGGCCTTGGCTCTCCAATTACTCATGTTGATGTTACATTTGATGGGAAGTGGATACTGGGTACAACTGATACCTATTTGATCCTTATCTGCAGTCTGTTCACTGATAAAGATGGTCATGCTAAGACAGGTTTTACTGGCCGTATGGGAAACAGGATTGCAGCTCCCAGACTATTGAAGCTCACTCCTCTAGATGCACACTTAGCTGGAGTCAATAACAAGTTCCGCAATGCTCAGTTTTCATGGGTAAGCATAATAAATTTATACTTAGATTCCAGGTGGATACCGTTTTCGTTTACTTAGTTGTTGTGACTCTAATCACTTCAGATGCTAAGAACTTGTTTCTTTATGCACAAAATTTAGTGAAATTATGGTCGATATCTGGAGTTATTGGTATGGTTTGGTATTATTGCACGAGCACGACTTTGATGGTAGTGGATGGTATCATGGGCCCTTGGCAGATTAGTCACCCTGTTTTTTAACCTTTCACATAGTTGATATTTTACGTCTTCACCGCATTATTCATTCTGAGAATTAATTTGTCAATCTGCAGTTGTTGAATAAAGTGAACAATGATATTCTCCTTGATTATATCATCTGCATTAACCGTAACCCATTAGCTCCTCACTTCATTCATGTTTTCGTTCATCATTGCTAAAAAACTGTAGTCTTGTACTTACTCTGTCCCGTAAAAGGTGAGACATTTGACTTTCTAACTTGTGTTTGACTCAAATTATTGCTTGTCAAAAAAATTCCAGAAAAATATATCTAGAAACTTGAAATGTCTATTTATCATTATTCATTTGCATAAATTATTTAACTTTCTATATTAAAATGTTGAATGAAAAAAGCATAGATTAAATACTAAAAACGAAACTAGTCATTTTTTTCAGGATGGAGGGATTTTGCATATACTATGGATAGTGCCTGGTATATTTCTTGCTATCTGTTGATTCTGTAATTCTGTTCCTTTCTAACTTTCCAGTGAAAAAGCCAGGTTGAAATGTTTTTGGATTGCATCAACATTCATCATTGACGCGCTGATATATAATCTCTTTTATCTCCCTTTAGGTCCTTTTTAATTAGATGGAAAGAAATGGCGTTCCTTGGTTTTTATGTGATCGCTACAGGCTTCTCTAATCATCTGTTTATGAATGAATTAGGTGACAGAGAATGGGAAACAAGAACGTCACCTGGTTGCAACTGTAGGCAAGTTTAGCGTGATCTGGAATTTTCAACAGGTCAAGAATGGTTCGCATGAATGCTACCGCAATCAGGAAGGCCTGAAAAGCTGTTACTGCTACAACATAGTCCTTAAAGATGACTCTATTGTGGAGAGTCGTTTCATGCACGACAAGTTTGCAGTGTGTGATTCGCCTGAGGCTCCATTGGTCATTGCAACTCCATTGAAAGTTAGCTCCTTCAGCATATCAAGCAAACGCTGATGTGCTAGGATCTTACTTAGCTACTAGATTGTGTTGCTGTTTGATATGCTCCATGTAGCTGTTTGATATGGAAGCCTTTTAGTTTGTACCAGTTTCTTTCCGTTAGGACTTAAAGAACTTGTTCCTTGACTCTTACTGCTACTATAGGTGTGCCGGATATATTGGAATCAAAACTTGTATGTTTATAGCTTCTCTCTTTATCCTTTTTCCTCTTGTTTGTGTTTTTGTGCTTAGGCGTGTAATTTTCAGAGCCTCGGACTGCAGGTCGATAAAGGACAAAGTGGGCCTCTTAGTTTAAGTGGACATGGATGGACCTGTCTACAGCCTTACAATTGGCTGGAATTGGAAGATAAAGAATTTGGTGTGAACATGTTCAGTTTTTTCCCGAAAATTTCTTTCTTAAAAATAAAATAAAAAAATAGACGTTGAGTTATGGCCTCAAGAGGATTCCTGTTTCAACCATGTCCGTGCTCTTCTACCATCTTGCATGGCAAGGTACATGAACATTCAGTCGGTGTTAGAAGCACATCTTGGTCCAGCAAAGAACGAAACCTACTAGGCGTTGTTCGAGCTCAACAGCGGGCAACCTGGCTTCCGGGGCTCGACCCTCCACCCTATCTGGATGGAACGTGAGTCCTAAGTTCTGGGTACTTCTTAGATACCCAGATGGAAATTTTGAACCTTTTTCTTTTCCTCTTCTTCATCTTTCTCTTAAATCTTCTTTTTCCTGTGGAAATGCAGATTGGCTGGAGATTATGGGTTTGACCCACTTGGTCTGGGAGAGGATCCAGAGAGCTTGAGGTGGTATGTGCAAGCTGAGCTGGTCCATGCTCGCTTTGCAATGGCTGGAGTTGCTGGAATTCTCTTCACTGATGTAAATGCTTCTGCCATTATCTCGCGTCACCTTATCAGCTACTATATAAGAGAGACATTCTAGTTATATGTTCTCAGAATGTCTTTTGTTGCAGCTACTTCGTGTAACAGGGATCAGGAACCTACCGGTGTGGTATGAAGCAGGGGCGGTCAAGTTTGAGTTTGCCAGCACCAGAACACTGCTCATCGTGCAGCTTCTATTAATGGGGTACAACTTACTAGAGTCTTCATTCTCTGACCTTAATTTGACACTAAAATACTCATTAAGCAAGCGTTTCTGGTTCCTGCTCCGCAGGTTTGCGGAAACGAAGAGATACATGGATTTCATTAGCCCAGGATCTCAGGCTCAAGAAGGATCCTTCTTCGGCTTGGAAGCTGCACTTGAAGGCTTAGAACCTGGGTAAGATTTTTCAACCAGATAATGAAATTTCTACACTGTTCTAAATGACTGAAGCAACTTGACAAAAAATGTGTTTGATTCCGGAACAAGCAGCTACCCTGGAGGTCCTCTGCTGAATCCACTCGGTTTCGCGAGAGACATAAAGAATGCTCATGAGTTGAAGCTTAAAGAGATAAAAAATGGTACCTGCTTTGTGTTGTGTCAAATTCTCCTGTTCCAGTGAATATTCTGCTTGGTCAATATTTCTTGAATCTTATTTCTTACACAGTTTCTGACTAAGCATCATACGAATTTGGCAGGGCGGCTTGCAATGGTGGCGATGCTGGGATTCTTTGTCCAGGCTTCTCTAACTCATGCTGGCCCTATCGATAACCTGGTGAAGCACCTCTCTAATCCATGGCATGAAACCATCATCCAGACCCTGGCTAATTCCACCTCTTAACTGTGTATTATGCACTACTACCTTTCTTTTGCTGCTAGCTCTTTTGCTTGAGTTTTAAGAAACAGAATGTTCATCAAAACAGTGATTTACATTGTTCTATACCAGATGTTTGTTTCTTGTGGTTAAGTAGATGTATCAAATGTTTCAGATGGACAGTCAGTATAAATTAACAGAAACAATATACTTGGGAAAGTAGTAAACAAATACTCCTACAACGAAATCTTCATCGCGGCATGACAGTATGTAGAAAATAAAGAGATGATGAAGAAAAGAAATCAAAATCCTTTCATTAGAACAAAAAATAATGTCACTTTACAAAGAAAGAGTGAATTGTCTTGAGTTGAAAATTCTACTATAATCATGCACAGAATGACCCCAATTATGATTTATCATACACCGAACAAATTTTGCCATTTACACTCAAATGTGAAAAAAAACCCCAGAAAAAACAGGAGTCAAAATTGCCGAAGAAAACACATCATCATGCTTTTGTAATTACTTACTGAGTCTTGTGGGATGAGTGAGGCTTTCTTCTTCCCAAGAACAAGAAGAATCTTGGGAAAAAAAATTTCTTCTTTTTCTTTCCGGACCCTGAAAAGGATATATCTTTCCCTTTGGGGCATGAGGATGGGCTAGGTGAAGTGGGAACTGAGGCAGAAACACCTGGTGCTTCCTGCACTGCTTCAATGCTTTCCCTGGTGCCACTTCGTCTATGAGAAGAATCAGGCCTCTTCCTGCGTTGCTCGTTTTCAGCCCTCCATTTTCTTAATTCTTGCTCCACTGCAAGCTTTCCATCCTTTGCCTTTTCAGCTTTCTCCAAAGCAACTTGCAAATCTTTCTTTCGAACAACAATCTCCTGGTTAACTGCTTCCAACTTTTGCCCGGCCTGGGACTCAGACTCCTTAGCCACCTCAATTTGAGAGATAGCAGCTGCTACCTTAGCACTGGCTTGTTCTTCTGCCTCATGTGCATGTTTGCTGAGCTCGTAATATTCCTGGAGATTAAGTGTTACAGTGGCATCACTGTCCCCGTCCCCAGCGTCTTGAGCTGCTTCGCTCTCTTGCAGTGCTTTAATAGCAGCTAAAGCTAACGTTTCTGCAGCTTTAGCAGCCTCTATCTCCTTTTGAGCTGCATGTAATCTTCTCTCCATGGTACTTGCTGCAGCCTTTGCTTGCTCGGCATCCTCCTGTGCTTTGCGTAGCTCTTCACGAGCCGATTGAGCACTAGCCTTTGCTTCATCAGCTTCTTTTGCTGCCTCCTGTAGCTGCTTTGGCAATTCCATCATTTTCTCTCTAGCTTCCTTTTCCTTCATTTGGACTAAGACTGTTTCAGACCGAGTCTTCTCTAGCTCAGCTTCTATTGAAGCAATTGCTACAGAAGCCATCCCTTCTCTCTGCTTCATACCACTGAGAGATGACTTTTCCTTTTCAAGTTCGGATTGCAATGAGGTAGCAGCTAGTTTCAAGCAATTCACTTCTGTTGTTGCCTTTTCAATGTTCAGCTTCACCTCTTCAAGCTCCTTCTTGGCAGAAGCAATGGCAGCCTGTATATCAGTATGAGTTCTGTTTTGTGGTTCCACTGCGTCACCTTCTTCCTTGAGTTTGGCTTCCATATAGGCAGCTAACTCGGTCTTCAGATCAAGTAGCAACCCTGAAGCAGCATCAAGCTTCAACTTCAGTTCCTTCGCCGAATGAATTTGCTGATGAAGTTTTTGGAGCTCTTCTTCAGCCTGTTTCAACTCCCTCTCCCAGTAGTGATTGTCTTGGTCTCTGGCCATGGCTGCTCCTATTCTTTGCTCTTCTGCATCCATGTGGGCAGCATGTGCAGACTCTAAGGACTCCTTGGTAGAAAGTAATTCAATTGTCAGTTCCTCCACCATCTTCTCGACCTCCTTGGAAGCTGACACCGCCCCTTCAGCTTTCTTCACAGCTGTATCTTTTTCGATCAGCAGAGAGGCAAACTCCTTTTGAATCGATTCTAACTCTTGTTTGACGGATTGCAACTCCGAAACAGCAGCTGCATGCCTGGCTTTGGCGACCTCAAGCTGAGCCTTTGCAGCAACACTAGACTCATCAGCAATTCCTTGTTCTAGCTCCTCCACTCTGAGCTTAGCAAGTTCAGAGTCCTGCTTTGCTTGATGCTCTTCTTTCTGTGCTCTCTCCAGGTTCAACTTCAGGTCTTCTATGAGTCGTTTCGCGCTGTCCAGCTCATTTAGCACTTGACATTTTGCGGCTTCTGCTTCGGCTGACTGTGCTTTGTACTCCGGCATCTCCTGATCTACTTTCTCGAGTTCTTCTTCTACAAGCTTGCGCCTCTGCAGAACAAGAAACACTTTGCATAAATCCAAATACTATAAAACTAAAAAGTATTGCTCTAGGGTGATTATTCACCTTTGTAATGCAACTAACAGAAACTCAGAGATAAACTTACCTCCATAGTTTGCATTTTGTGAACTTTCCAGTCCACAATTCCTCCAAACTTTGAGACTGCTTCTTTTACAGATTCAATAGGTGCTGCTGTGTCAACGATCCCTATCTTTGCGCTTCTTACACTCGTCATTTTTGGTGATCCAAAACCAAAAACTTTTCGGTTAGGAAGACTAAGTTGACGGAGTGATGTTACATGGTGTCCACTTTTACTTATGGTTCCAGACTCTTCCGCCTTCTGAGACATTTGCTCGCTTTGAGCATTTACCTCATCTGGATAGTGCTGTTCATTGGACAAATCTCTCACAGATCCTTCAGACTGCTCCCCATTTGAAAGTTTTTGTATGGACTCAACTGCTGCACCATGGTCTTCACTGGAATTATGAGAAATGTCTGCAGAAGCATCATCTCCAGATTGTGTTGCTTCGGAACCGTCATGCATAGCTCTAGTCCTGGAGTCCCCTATAGCATCATCTGCGTCCGTCTGATCAACAAAAACTGACAAGTTCAAAGCTTCAGCATCCGGCTGAATGCCATCGCGCTGACCAACAGGATGGTGAGACAGCTTAGAACTTTCTGCTGAAGATTGACGATCGGATCCTATATTTTCGTTAGCAGCTGGAACTGTCGGTTCTTCGACCTGAATATGACCGCCATGATCTGAGGACACAACAGCTTCCACATGAGGCATCTCTTCTTCAGCTTTCGCATTCTCCATTGCCAAGATGGATGTAGCCTGCTATCAAGGTGTGTGATGGCAATGAAGATAAGACAATTTAGCATGACTACCTGTCAAAAATGGAGACTGGTGTATACAAATGCAAACACAACCATAAAGATGACAATACTAATACAGATGCAATGATTAAGACAACCAGAAAGATGAGAATGAGAATGACAAACATTGAAGTGAAACATTCAACAGACATCTCCCAATCATGCAAGCAAAACTCTGGTCTCAATTTCTCAGATCGGATCTGTTCGGCAACATTGAAGTGCAGAGGTTGGAAAAGCGATAAGCTTTTCAAATTTCAACTCATTAGAAACTGGAAGGTTAAGTACCAGAGTGCAAATGCATAGTGAGGACATTTTCTATCCCGGCGAGGAAGCAGAGAATTCATAAATTTGCAGATAGCATGAAGGATTTCGGCAACATAAATTTATAAAAATCCAGGTTTACGTATCTCCTCTGCCATTAATCGCAAGGAACAGTCTTTCCTTATCAGGAGGTTAAAGCAGAGAATATAAGAGCCCAAAGGAAATAAGAAGAAGAAAAAAAACGAAACTTAAATGATGAGTATATAAGAAATTCATTGAACATCAATGATTAGTAATGAATCAGATGAGAAATGAAGAAAAGAAGAAGAGAAGAAATGGAGAAAGAAGAGGAGTTACCCAGATAAAGCAGAAAGCAAGGAACGAAGATGATGCAGATTCCCCCAAATTTGAAGAAACAAAAACAAAACAAAATGAAATGTAGAAAAAGTGAGGGAAGTAATCCAATTTGAGGGGGTTTCTGGGTGTATGTTAATGTAGGAACTGAGAAACCAAAAATAGGAAAGAAAGGAGAAGAAGAAGAAGAAGAAATGAAACACGTGCCTACATCATCATCGGCTCTCTCACACAGACACGCATCTAGACTCTACTCTGGATGGATGGGATACACATACCTACATACATACATTATTATTCATCTCCTTTAATTCCCTTTTTTTTAAAGCACCCGCATCCTATGAAAAGAAATGAAAAGAAATGCTTTTTACATATAGTACAGGTCAACTTTACAAAGAAAATGAGATGAGAAGACGGGTAGAAAATAGAATTATCTAGTCTCTTTAGTAAAATTCATCCCAAAAATAATGAAACATTTTTTTTACTGTTTTAAATTATAGTATTTAACTCAAAATTTAATTAAAAAAATAATATTTAAAAAAAATTAGATTATAAATTATAAAAAATATATAAATCATTTAATATTAAAAATACGTTTCATTACAAAAAAAGGAAGTAACTACTACTACTAAAACTTATGACCGTTATGAGGTGAGGTGAGGTGAGCACGGCGCCAATTACACTGCTTGGCTCTGGGTTGGGCTTACATATGGGCTGGAGGGGCCCATATCAGATTTGGATGTAATAATGCGATTGATTATGTACTAAGTAGTAATTAATGGGATGAGGTTAGTCCGTCTGGGATCAGTAATATTGATCTTCCAATGACCATCCCCAAAAGCATATTTCTCTCTCGCCAACTTCCGATCCCAATCCAACTCAATCCTCCTCTGTTCCGTCAACCCGCAAAACCTCTGCAACTTGTCATCCATGGCGTCGTGCAATTTCCACCACCTGGCATGGGCCACATCGCTGGCGTATACCCTCTGATCCTCAATATCCCAGTTACAATCATAGTCCCTGTAACACTGCCACGGCTTCAACCCCAAGTAATGGATCGAATACACCTTCGGAGGATCAGACCCGAACATCTGGTTCTTCAACCCGGCCTCCACCGTGCTGTTGGACCAGAAGTTCTTCAGATAGTTCACCCTCCTCGGCACCCGGTGCCACCACACGAACACCTCGTTCAAGAACCCCTGGTCGCCGCCGTTGTACGATATTATCTCCTTCCTCTGTTTCATCAGATGTTTGAAAGTGCAGTTTGCCGGCTCGATGACCATGATCCCGGAGTTGAAGATCCAGAGGTCGTTCCCCCGGGCGGACATCTCCGGGAATTGGAAGAGGAGGTCGAGGTTGCGGAGGACGATGATGTCGGCGTCGATGAAGACGATCTTCTGGTAGTCGGTGAGCTGCCAGAGACGGAACTTGCTGTAGTTGTATTCGTTGTAGGTGTTTTTCTCGGCTCGCGGGTTTCGGATCCGGGTTATGAACCGGAGATTCCAGCCGGCGGCGATGAGGGCGGCGCGTTTAGGGGCGGAGATTGAGGTGTCGAGGAGGAGGAGGAGGTCGCGCCTGGTGCCGGTGTTGAGGAGGGACTGGGCCAGAGTTATGGCGCCGCACACGTACGCCTCTGAGGAGTGGAGCACCGTCGCGTAGGCTTCACGTACACGGACTACTTTTGATGTACTCTTCTTCTTCTTCTTCATCGCGTTTGTTTCTAGCTTCGTCATGTCGTACACGGTGTTCCCTGAAAGAAGTCACAATTCGGGGTCAGAAATTAACTTTTTCAAATAGTTTAGGGTCTTTTTTTAGTAAAATCACATGGGCGAAATGCACAAATAATCCTACAAGTTACAAACTTCTAACAATATACTCTTACTCTTACTAGTAAGGGTGAAAAATGAAACCAGCTCAAGCTCGAACTCTTACAAGCGTAACGAGTTGAGTTAACGAGTTTTGACTTTTGAGTCCAAACTCGAGCCAACTTTAGAACTCGTATAATAAATAAGTCGAGCCAATTTGAGAGGCTCGGTTCGATAAACTAACGAGACTTATCAAGCCAAACTCTATTATCGAGTCTCACAAGCTTTCGAACCAAACTCGAGCTTCTTACTTCTTACGAGCCGAGCTCGAGTCCGATTTTGGACTCGAATGGAATTCGAGCCGAATTAACGAACTCGAGCTCGAGCGAGGACTCGGCTCAACTCGACTCGTTCTCACCCCTATTTACAAGTATTTCAAGTCGTAAAGTCTTGTTCAACTTACCATTGCAGTCCCGAAGGTCTTATCGTTTTAACAATCATGAATGAGACATTTCTTTAACAAAAAAAAAAAAAAAAAAAAAAAGTTAGACATAAATTTATCGTTTATTTATCTAATGGAGTTAGTATAACTATTGGATTGTTGATCCTATTTTGTAAGTGGTCCTCCCATAAGGTAAAAGATCCTTTTCGTTCTCCGTTTAAAGTTCACTCTTTCATATATACTTCTATATACACCAACTCAAATACTCTTTCTTGTAACAAATTTAAATAGTTTTTGCAATTCTAAAGTAACAAATTTAATTAACAAAAGTAAAAAAGAGGGGTGTGGAAGGTGCAGAAATTATATGCATTAATTGACCCCTGGTGCAAGGTGCAAGGTGCAAGGTGAGGTTAGTTAATTAATTAATTATTTGAATGACAAATGAAGAAAAAGAAATGATAGAGCAGTTGGTAATTAATTAGGTAAAAGCAAGTGATACACACAACTACCCATCCCAAAACTTTGTTTTAAAGCCAATTGTTTGTCAACATACAATACCAAACAAATTAGAGAAGTGCGCTGCTTGGTCTTAATCCCCATAATTTATAAATCATAGCAGTACTTAATTTAAAAGCATTTCATTAGCTATATTTTTAAATAATTAAAAATTTATAAATACTAAGTTCAGTTAACGTAATTGTCATTTACATAGTTTTATTAATCAGTGATTAAAAATGGAATTGATTAATTAATTATGTACCTCGGTCCCACAAGGGTAAAGCCAGCGTGCAAGAGCCAATTGGCAAAGCAAGCTTGTGCTCCAACCTACCCACTTCCGGCTGGTAGTACCACCAATCACCCTCCTTCTTCACCACCTCATTGCACCGGAAAAGCTCAACCATCGGCCGGCATTTGCTCCGGAACACCACCTTCATCCGCCGGCTCCATCCCCTCTGCACCGCCGCGTGCGCCGCCACCATGTGAACCTGCAGCCGCTCCACGTCCCTCGCCCACCCCTTCTCCGGGTACTTGCACGGCAGCTCCGCCACGATCAGGTCCATGCTTCGGTACAGTTGGAAGTCCGGCATTGGAATCTCCGGGCAACTTGGCACCTTCATCTCCTCCTCCTCATCGATCCACTCCGGGAACAAGTCCGGCCACTCGAAAAGCTCCGAAACTCGCTCGAACGTAATCGGAATAATCTCGCCGTAGTTCCGCCATTCACTAACGTCGTAGTCATCCAAGTTTACCGTTCCGATTCTCATTCCGATCCCTATCTCGCTCACAAACGCCGGAACTTCCAACTTGGCCGCTGTCACGTTCCTGATCGGCTGCTGAATTCTCAGCCCTCGTTCAACCTAAAAGAGAGTCCATCTTTACGTAAAAAGACTCCATTTTTAAGAAAAAAAGACTCCATCTTGATCGAGATATTGATTAAATAACTGATCATATCATTTTGATTTGGTAAGCTCACCTTACCTTGGGGTGGCACTCGCTGAGGGAGCATCGGACAAGCGACGCGGCGGTCTGAAAGTAGACGGAAGATGACGGCCGGAAAAGAAGAGAGGCGTAAATGAGAAGGAAGAAGGCGAGAAAGATGAAGTTGATTCTGATGACCAGCGCCTTTGAAGGAGCGGTTTGGATGATTTTCTGAAGAGTTGTAGCTTCACCCATTACGTAATTATGTTCCTTGAAAAGCTAGGTGGGAAGTTTACATGTACATGGGGAGTACTATTTATATGATCTGTACATTTAGAGAATATATATATATATATATATAGATTACATCTTGAATTCGCTAGCTAGCTTAAATAGACTGATTAGGTAAATTAATCTATAGTGTGATGACGTGGTGACGTTTCTTTGGTAGCATAGTCCTTTTAGTTGGAGCAGTTAAGTAAAGATTAAGGCTTAATTAGGAACCAGAGTGTATAAGAGTAAAATTGAAAGGAAGTGGACCGGACCGCCATTTGTGTAGCTCCATGTGGCAGTTCTTTGGGTTACCTAATTTTAAGAGGCTATATACAAGGATAGATTTCTAGAACCTTTTGCTAAAGTGAACGTTTAAAGGTCTACCAGTACTAGGTGCACAGATATTGATATTCTCCCGCCCGAAGAACCTGCAGCTGCAACAAAGAGAAGAAATAGTCCAGAATTGTTTGCCCGGTAACCCACTCCGATACTTAAATCAGTCTCTGTTTTGTGTGTTGAGAATATTGTACCTTTTAGAGGATCTCCCTTCTCCTTTTTATAAGAAGGAGCTTCCCCAGTTCCAATTGGATTAGATCTGGATTGAATTCAGTCTTATCCGATTAATTAGAGTGGAGAATGGATTTTCAGAAAGATAGACCAGAGACTAGAGTCCAATGAACCTAGCTCCTAAATCCTTTGGGCCATGTAGATACCATATATGTTCTCTTCTCATGCATGCACCAATATTCCCTTTTCCTCAACCCCACCAAGGAAAGTTGGTACATGATGAATGGTTTTTTAATTTCACGAAACATGCAGCTGGGGGGTTTATGAATTTCTGTTGTTAATTAGGTTCAGGCTCCATGCATTTGTGAGGACTCATCATACATTTGCTAGTTGAATTAATACTGATTATTTTGATTGCGATGATTAATGAATAAATAGAGCAGCAAACTTGAGATATAAGAGTGAGTAATAGTAGAGTAGGGCAACAACAAGTACTACAGTGTAGGAACCAACTGGTTTAAGAGATAAACTGGAAATGAAGCCTGAGGTTAAACACCAACCCTCCCTTCTCCGATCACGCCAACAACTATTCGGCTAACCTGTCAACATCACAACTCCTCACTCATTGATCAAGCAATGAAATTAACTACGCTTTTGTCATTTATCCTAATTACTCCTACAATTACTAATTCAGATACACCCAATACACTCTTAGGTGGGAGTTGTTCTACACCTCAAGTGCCGGATTGAACCCTTTTTTTTGTGGATAAGGGGGCCGGGATGGTATTAATTACGCATTAACAGGATTAATTGAGCATTTATCAACAATTAAGCAAGTGTGTTTAAATTAAAAAATATATTGTATGAGGGAGGATTTAGGTTCCTTATCACAGACAGTTAAGGGGCGGCACAAAGATGCTATCCGATGGTTCGCTAAACCATCACCATTTCATCACCAGAAGTCCTTTTTTTTTTTGCTATAATTTACTCAAAGCAACTGAAGCGATTAGACAACCTTGACTTGAATACTATACTCCGCTGCATAAACAATGAGCAAGGTAGCAACTGGCTCTATCTGTACTTCCTCCGTCGCATAAAAATTACAGTATTCTATTTTTAATATTTAATCTATAATTTTTTTCCCCAACATGTTGACATATAATATAAAATAATTTATATTTATATACTAAATGAACGTGTAATTTCTAAATATATTTTTTTAAATTGTTTTTAACAAATTCTTTTTTATTAAAAATTAAATCAAATATAAGATAAAAAATCAAATGTCTCAATCTGTATGGGAGTATAACATAATACTGACACACATGGAACGAGCGTTATGTAACTTGACAGTTACAGTAAAATCATTCCAACCTCGTAAATCACATATCAGCATGAAGCTTTCAATTTTTAGTAGACAATTCACTAACAAAATGCTTTCCACTCCATAAATCAACAAACTAATACAAAATCACCTCTCGTTGTACGCATCTGTCTCATGCATGTGTTACCAATTATGTGAAAACTGGACAGTCATGGAAGAGAACATAAAATTATACAATCAGAAAACTACAGAACCATAACAGACTCCATAATATTTTCTACAATGTTTAGGACATTTCACCCGATGCCTGTCGGCTTATATCATTCAATACGGTGGGTATTTTGGCACTGCTTCATAAGTGTGTACTATTATAAACGTGGGAGCGCATCATGAAGCATTAGACACGCCCTCATAGCCAGAAGGGAATGCATGCAATGAATGAATTGGCTGTCGTTAAACCATCAACATGTTTTGACAAAGAACCCCCATCTGTTTTGGAAAATCATGCATGGTAAACCATCTATGTAAACTAGATATCCATCTTATATAACACTATTACAGTGACCCTTATCCGCAAAGCATCGCTTCTCTTACAATTAGCAAAAAAACAGATGTACCCTCTAAATCTGAAGCTAGAGGGACTTCAGAACTTACTGGGACATCACAGGCCACGATCATAATGTTCCAGTGAAGTGACTAGGGAAATGATGAAATAAATTAATTGGTAGCATTCGAGGGGAAGACAGAGAGCATCTCAGAGGGGAAGACTGATAGGACAGTCAGCAATGAAGAGAGCTGAATATGCTTGTTAGGAACATTAGATACCTGAGGCATCATAGCCAGAAGCTTGACAAGTGATCTTTTTGCCCCTCAGCTCTGCCGGATAGCTTGTACAGAGTTCATATATGGAATAATCCTGTCTTATTGCACTTTAACCACCTCCTGAAGATGTTGTGAGTAGCTTTTACCAGGCGGAATGAAAATCAAATCTTCCCAACCCGAGTTTTTCTCACTTGTCTGTAAAAGAAACAGTGGTAAATGCTCAGATTCTACTTATCCCCAAGTTACTGCTCCCTCCATCTATTTTTAATTGATACATTTAATTCTATGAACTTATCTTCATCCTTTTGACATATAAAGCTGAATAAGTGAATGCACATGATAATTTGAAATCTGTAGTTACTATAGCATCACTTTCTAGAAACCTTTTTAACAAAATCTACATAATAATAATTTGAGTTAAACACATGTTTGAAAGAAAAATGTATCAATAAAAAAGAAAGAGGTAAGTAATGCTAAGCAAGATTGTCATTACCTCCATTTTCCTCAAAACATCCTCCAAATTGCCCACCTGTTCATGCAGATTAGATTAATGGAAATGCAAGGACAATAAAAACATGAATAGAGGTCTAGTTTGGTCCAGAGATTTTGACTTCCAACATATAAGCAGAGTAAGATTCCAGACATTCTAAATTGTTACTACCTTTTTCCCAGTATCTAATTTATGAAAAAAATTCCACAACATTTTGATACAAAATTTCGAATAACTTATACTCCAATGTATTCAATAAATAAGTTTTAAAAAAAAAATCCGAAAAATTTTAAACGAATTCTTCATATTGAAAAATTCAGCCAAACAAGGGATTAAAAACAAACGTAAAAGCTAAATTGGGATGGAGTAGTAGTTTCCAGTAAATTTCATTTTCCAGATGGGAGTTCCCTTCATGATTCCCTAAAAAAATTCCAACTGAAAAATTGACAAAAATCACTTCCCATCAATCTGTTTCAAGAATCAAACTTGCATAGAATTGCCAGTATCTTCAAAACCAAACATGTCACTAAGTACAGAGGTACATTGGGAAACACAACAAGATAAAACAGCCGGGTGTCAAGATGCCCAAGAAGAGAGAACGGCCCAATCTATGATTCAATCTTGGAACTTCAATACTCAAGTTATATGCCCACAAAAAATGTAGATTAAACATTTCCAATTTCAGACTTTGAACTTAGTTTATTTTGCAATAACTAAAAAATGATGAAATATTCAGACATTCATATTTGTCAACAACAAAATAAAAACACCATGTTCATATACTTCTCTAGGTCTTATCAGCTTATTGTTCATCGTCATGAAAATTGAATGAATCCCACCTTACTACACACCCAACTTGTATAAAACAGCTTAAAAGAATGAATTCGCACAAAAGACTCAACATACCACGATAGGCTGAGAAGCGCCTGGGCCTCTGGATGACCGTGAAACTTTATCAAGTTCTTTTTCTATATCTTCCTGCTTATGCAGAAAAGTGGTACGCATTAGTTGGCACATTTGCTACTATTTAAGAATTTTTCTTTTAACTACCAGGTCTTGCCTACAGAACAGGAGAACAAGAAACGAAAAGCACATCGATATCTGGATCAAACCTTATTAAAATACACCGGACAGTATCGCTTGTTCTTTTTCCTCACAACCAGGAGGTCAGACTGCAGAGTTTTAGATATAGTATTATAGAATAAGTCAGAAACTGCAAAATTTTCATGAAATGATAAGTATAGGATTTATAATGTGAAGGTTCCTGAAAACAGACAGATGCAATTGCAAAAGAATAGCTTAATGTACTTTCAGGTCCAGGGGAGCGACTTCAAAGATGGTTAAGGTTGAATATGTTAATATGCAGTTCGCATGAGTCTAAAAGAGACTTTTGCTCAGGGGATTTGATGTCTTAAATATTGTCAAGAAAGCTTTGCCTCTTGAAGATAACCTGCATAATCCTATGTACACACCTGGAAAACAGGGACGCCATCGAAACCAGTCTTGATATCAGATGATTTCAGCTGCAAGATATAAAATGTTAATTCCTCTGAAACAAGAATATCATGAAAGCATTATCAAACTACACCAACCTCTAAAGCATTCTTTATCTGAACTGGATCAGGCAGAAACCTAAATGCAATTCCTTCAACCTTTAAAGAGTACACCTAAAAAAGAGCGGAGAGTAAGAATATGCACCCACAGAAAGAGAAAAAATCAACGAGCAATACAAAATCAGCTAACTACATATGCCAGGTTTTAGGGAAACTAGCAGGCACAATAAGTAATCCCAACAGTGTAAACAAAGAGTATTTACTTAAATTATCAAAAAATAAAATAAAAATGCATGCATTCCACTTCTCAAATTAACCCCAACATGATAGCTCATTTTCATATACGGACAGCAGGATGAAATCCCTCCAGATGCTTAAACTGTCATACATTCTACGAAGTTGAAAAACCTGCAACTTAATTTCATACCTTGTGAAACAATCAAGCATTTGCAATCTCTTGGAATTTACTCCGTATGCCAGCAAATGTTACATTGTTAAGACATAAAAGAATTTGTTTTATGATTTTTACCAGGTGATAAGATCGGGATAGAGGAAGCAAAGGGAAGAAAATAATTGGCCGAACCTGATCCAGAGTAACTGGAACAACCTTAGCGTCACTTTTCAGCTCTCTTTTACGCAACCGAACCTTGAGTAAATTCAGTAAAAATAAATAAAAGTCAGACAGCAAAAACAAACTTCAGACTGTCCAGTTCTTAATAAAATCGAGAATCTAACTGACCTGAGCCAGAAGCGCCTCGGCATCCTCCCGCCGGAAACAGAGCAAGCCAATAGATTTAACTCCAACGGGGTCAGAAATTAGAACAAACTCATTATTGGAGTTTCTGAGCGTATAGACAGACGTGCCTACCAGCGTCTTCGCAACGTTGTGAGAGCTCAAAGGTGCATCAGCGGGCTTCGACTGGGAAATGGAGGCGAACTGCGGGCGTTGGCGGCCGGCGGCGGCGAGTCTCTTGGTTTCATCGATTCGGGCGGCGACATCAACGCCGAGGCGGTGGAAGAAGTTGGAGAGAGATAAGGAAGGAATCGGAGGTTTGGGGAATTCCATAATTTCTGGCCGAAGGAGGGAAGTTGTGTGGACTGGAGAAGGGACGAGCGGTGGTGGTGAGTCGTTACTTTTGGGTCTCATACTTGGGCTTGGGCTTGGGCCTGTGTCTCTTTCGGGGCGGGGGCTTGGCAGTTTTGGGATAGGCTTGTAGTGTCATAAATAAGTAATGTGAATATTTTTAGGATAATTCAGACGACCGAAAGTTGTTCAAAACTTCCACCATTAAAAAAAGAAAAAGAAAAAGAAAAAGAAAAAGAAAAAGAAAAAGAAAAAGGTTGTTCCAAGTCCAACTACTTTATTCTCAGTATATATATCGGTTAAGTTTCAGTAGTATGTAGATAAAAAAAATACGTAGAAAGGAAAAAAGAGTTATTATTTGGATGATTCCATACTTAAACCTTTAAGATATATCACAATGTTTTGTGACTAAAGGTACGAGCTGGCTATATTAGTCACTTGCTACAATCTTTAATTCCTGCACCAAACTAAAAAGTCATCATGTATTTGAATGTGGCAAGGCATGCGAGTGTTCCTCTGACGGAGGAGCAGGTGAAGGGCCTTCTCCGGCGGTTCGACGCCAACGGCGACGGCCGTCTCACCCTAAAGGAGCTGATTACGGCTTTCAGGAGCCTGGGGTTGCGCTTCTCCGGCTGGAGAGCTCGCCGCGCTCTCACCCGGGCCGATGCCAACGACGACGGCTACATTAGTGAAGATGAGATGCAAGAGCTCGTCAAATTCGCAGCTTCCAAATGGGGCTTTACTATTAATTAATTACCACTAATTTCCTCTGCCAAAACAGCCCAAGTATTTATATTTATAAACCCATACAATACAATGCTGTAATTAAATAGAGTGGGGTTGATCTGTAGCAAGTATTTAACTCATGGGCCTTTCGGAATCCTTTAGTACTGTATTTTTGTACCCTCGATCGTGTATAGTTTCTTAAATTCTCAATAAAATTTAGTATTTGCGGTTGATGATCAGCTTGTAACAAAAAACCATCGTCTCAAAAATACTTTCACACTAGCTAGCAACTAGTTGAGCTGCCGAGTCGATGCATGTCAACCCTCTAGAAATCACATTAGGAAAAGCTGTTGCATGTATTGACTTGCTGGAGAATAGGGATGCAAAATCTGACCAACCTAAGCATCCTCCCTAGTTTGGTTAAAACCGTAAATCTTGGTTAATCGCACCATAAATATCGGTTTAATCCGTGGTTTCGCAGTTATGGATGTTTGAGGAAAACCGTTACCCTGACGGTCACGGTTATGATTTAAGGTCATCCGTAACCGCGGATAACCGTTACCCAATAACCGCTAAGCCCAAACCCAAACCTACTTCTACCCTAGCACAATCT
>JBBYHH010000010.1:1365093-1377368 GCA_038382905.1 Daphne laureola | reverse complement strand
CCGGCCAGAAGAACCAGATCTGAAATGATGGAGATGATGACCTTTTTCAAACTTCCGATGACATCGTTCTGGAGGGCATCTTCTTCCAACTGCTTGACCGGACGACGCTTGGCATGAAGAAGAGGAGCGATCGTGAGGGAGCCATGGCCGGCGGAAAGACGTCGGCGAGATCCTGCTCTAGCACAAAATGAATCGAATCCCAGCCCAGCTCATCGCCGCTGTCACGAGCCGCATCGGAGGCCGGAGGTCGCTCCCTTGCCCACTTCCCGTCGCTCGCTCTGTCTGCCCACCTTGCTCCAGCATCACCGGCTCCAGATTTCATTGATGCTACATATTTCGCCGCCTCAACAGCCAGATTGGGTGGCTCGATTCCAGATCCCAGCCCGGAGAAGATGAGGCGCCGACTTTCGCGAAGCACGCAGCAACGCGGGCTTGAACTCTCAGGAACCCATCAGTGGCGTTCGATGGGCCTTCGACGGGGAGGACGGAGCCACGGTTAGGTCCGGCAGCGTCAAGCCTCGGGCAGGAATGAGAGGATGCCTCAGATCCGATCACCGGTCTCGCGTCGCCTAGCTTCACCGTCGCCTTCTGTCTCTCCATCATCGCCGGAAACGCAAGCCTCATCGCCGAAACCGCGAGCCTGCCAGCGCCGGTGGTTCCGTCGCCCTGCCCTCCGACACCATTATCGCTCCTCTTCAGCTCGGACGAAGGAGACATAGCCGATCGTGAATGAAGAATGAAGATGAGATCCACAAATCTTGATATGATTTTTCTTCCTTTTTCCCTTTTTTCCCTTTCTTTTCCTTTTTTAGCCTCATCAGCATCTGATTAAATCTATCATGGCTTCTGAAATGGCCTAGATCCGGCGGCCGATCGTCTCAGTCCAACGACAATCGGTGGTTCTGCCGGCGAGGAGACTTGCAACGGCGAACATTAGGAAGATAGTAAGAATGACACTAGAAGAGGAGTTGAGGTCAAATTGATAAAATTTTATAAAATTATGGAATGATTGATAAATAAAGAAAGGGTACTTTTGTCATATCAAGTCAATTAACAGTCAAGTGGACGGTAATATAAACGGAAGAACCAAAACAGGACAAAAAACCTAGTTTTAGGACCAAAATAAGACGAATTCTTAAAACGAGATCAAAATAGGACACGCGCAATAGTTAAAGGGACTAAAAATGGACTTTACTCATCTAGAAATATTGGAACATTTGAGAACTTTTAAAATACTCCCCCGTCCTGAATTAATTGGACTATTTCATTTTGCTATTTCAGAGTATTTAATCTATGATTTTTTTTTATGGATGTTTAGATGTTTAAATTTAAAAAATTTACATGTCAATCATAATTTGTAACATACTTTTTCTAAATATATTTTTTTGGAAATTTTTTTCATTACTTTATCTTTATAAAAATTTGGATCAAATATTAAATTTTAAAATATGAAAATTAAATGGACTAATTAATTCAGGATGAAGAGAGTAATATAAGAGTAACTTTTTAATTCTACATTTAAAGTGAGATCAGGTTTTGTGAGTTCGTCCAAACCTGAGAGATGTATCTGTACACTCTAAAATAAAGTGGGTAAAATTGTAGGTTCAGATAAAGTTCAAGGGTAGTTGTAAATGAACAATTCTCTTAAGACAAGAGCCTCGTTCCTAAATAAATGATACATTTTTTTTGATAATAAAATTAAGAAATTGAGTGAAGAAAAAAATTTGATAAAAAATATCTTATTATTAACACTCAGCCATTCTAAAATAATTTTAATAAAAAAATTAAAATAATAAATGATTGAATGTTATGGATCTGTGAATATAACAACTTAAGTAAAATTTTTAAAAATGAAAATGTAATAATTTTTTTAGAGACATTACAAAATAGAATATATATCATTTATTTAGTTATTTAGGGGAGAGGGGAAGTTTAATTATTACTCCTTTAGAATGAGAAAGTCGAAAAGCAACACCGTGGAAAAAAACAGAACACAAAGATCCAGGTAGAAAAGTAGAATAAAAATCTTCGTTCCATTTTTCATCTCTTTCTTGGTTAAAAAGAAAAGAAATCGGAGCAGAAAAATCAGTATAAATACTTGTGAAGTTGCTGTGCACATTCGATCTCACAACCGACGACGTACACACTCTCTCGATTATGCATCTCTACAATGCCTGGCTGCCGCCGCCGGTGGCGGAGGAGACCAAGAAAGAGCGCGAGTCTTTCTCTCGCGTCGTCGCCTCCGTCAAGGCTTGTTACCGTCCCGATGACCCGGATTCGGTCTACGCCACCCTAAAATGGATCTCCGTCATCGAGCTGTAAGCTTTCTCGTTTTTGCCCTTTGGATTTTTATCTCTTTTTTCCGTTGTTGGTTGGTGAAATTTGATCGCACGCCATGAATCACTTCGGTTTAGAATTGTGTGTATTTGTTAGTGAGGATGTAGGAGTTCACGAATTCTGCAAAAGAGTGTTAGATTTGAGCGTGTACTGGAGTAATTTTCGGTTAGCGGCTTCTGGTCTTGTCCATGACTATTTAAGCTAATGAATTCGTAGCTGTCTATGTTTTGGAAAAACTATCAACAGTAGCTTTTTAAGATCAGCTGTAGTTGTTTTGATCTCAATCATTAATTTTTTTTATCTAAAACGGTAATTGAAATATTTTCCAAACGGACACAATTGTACTCAGGTTTTGATTGTGGTTTGTGCCGTCAGGAATTCTTAAGATGTGATGTTGATGGGGATGTTCTGATGTTAAATGAGATTGGTGGTTTGTCAGACATTTCCTGGTTACTACCAGAAGTTTCCTAATTTAACACTGTAAAATTAATCGAGCTTTGGATTAGCTTTAAGATATGAGGATGAGAGTGTCAGCACTGCCAATGTGAGGACAAAGGTTTTGGTTTGAGCTTCTTAGCTGAATTCACTTATCTTATCATTTCTTATTCACTGCTCCAACTCTCACTCGGTAATTACCTTGCTTCTACCATAAATCTAAATCTAGAGTTCACTTGCTTAAAAGTAAACAACTTTAGGGCATAAATGGTTTATTTTCAGTTTTATGTAATACTCCCTATGTAATACGAGTATATATTATCATTGATCAATAACCTGTTTCTTTTAATGTAATTAAACTTTGATCAATCTTTTACAAAGATGTCTGTATATAGAAATGTTCATAAAAAAATTAGTTACATTCAATTGCTTATTGTATTGATATACTTTTATCAATGGTTACAAAAAGAAGAAAAAGGAAATAATTCATTGCAAAAAATAATGGGTTTTTGATTGTGAAAGAATAAGTCTTTGATGTGTCATATTTACTGTTTGGTTGTTATGTTACAGTTTTTTATTTCTGTCATTTTCTGTAACTTGCATTGTTGATTTTACAAATCAATTTCGTATTGGAACATGACAATTGCAACTATCTGAACTCATCATATTTGCATGATATTTCTCCATGCATGTGGGAAAAACATGTATTGGTGGAAACTTTGCTATGTACTTTTTTCACAACTTCATGGTGCTAACTAACTTTAAACTGTTAATGGACACTATAAAATTAATTCAACCGACCTCAATGTTTGGGATTAAGGTGCAGTATGAGGTTGATGATTTTGCTCATATTTAGTTTTCTATCTTTGTTTCTAACTTTTGGCATTGTTGAACTTATGTGTTAATGAATTCTGTGATAACCTCGCCTTCGTTCTATAGTTCAGTTCATATGTTGAGGATATGATACACATTGTTAGTTTTTATCCGAAGTTACAAGTGAGTTTAGCTGAATCATTTATGCATGTACGGTAGCTTGGGGTTTTGCCATGTATCTTTTCTGATTTAAATTTAGCTCCATTGAATCTTCAGTAACTTGTTAAGTTCAGTTGCGTACTGTGTTCTATGCAGTGTCAATAAATCGATTGTATAACTTGCTTGGATGACTTTTAGAGGGTTGTTGGCTTCCTGCTTTTCTAATCAATGTGCAGCTTTTTCAAGGCAAAAAGTGATGTATCTTTGGAGGATGTAGTTACAGTTGTGGAAATGGGGCTAGAATTGTTCCAAATGTCAGAAAATAAGCTTTATGCTCAGGTATTACTGCCATGTATTCTGGTGTTTTTATTATTTTTGTCTTGGTCTCACCATTCTTTTTTTTCATTATTTATCAGGTTAGATGGGGAAGCTTGTTAGTTAGATCATTAAACAAGTACAGGAGAAAGTTGTCACTGAAAGTACAGTGGCGGCCTTTATATGACACTCTTATTCAGACACATTTTACAAGGTTAGTCACATCATCTAATATGATGTCATCTCACTTCTTATCATAGATTAATGATTTTTAGTTACTAAGCACCAAAGAAAAAGTGAGAGTTGATAATAATGTAGTGATTCAACTTTGAGAAATCTAATTGTCTATGCTCATATTTTGCATTTTATCCAGGAATACAGGTCCAGAAGGCTGGCGATTGCGTCAGCGGCATTTTGAAACTGTTACTTCTCTTGTTAGATCATGTCGTCGTTTTTTCCCTCCCGGATCTGCTGCTGAAATTTGGTCAGAGTTCAGGCGAGCTTCCTCCCTATTCTTCTTGCTTGCTGCTGCTGCTATCACTATTAGTACTATGTCTATTTCAACTGTTCAGTGTGCCATATTTTTTAGGCAAAAATTGTGGGCATAATCAATCTCTATTCCTCAGCCTCATCTAATGCTCTTGGTTTGTTGCTGTTGAGCTGAATGGATTTGGAAAGATTGATCAGTTTGGTTTCGAAAGGGGAAAACTTCTCTTCTATATAGCCCTTTTTGTCGCTGACAAGGCTGTTTACTTCTTTTATCTCACTCAAAGGAAGAAAACAATTTGTTCAAACCATTATGGGGTAGAGTCAATTTTGCAATCTTTTGACCATAGTTTTCCGAGTGTTATGCAGCATCATTTCAAATGCTTGGTTACATGCTTCATTGCATTTTTATATATAAAGTCAAGAACTTTTTTAATCCCATTCAGCTGAAATTTGTTTGTTTTTCCCCCTTTCCTGTCAAATGACATTTCAGATCTCTTTTAGAAAATCCTTGGCACAATGCATCCTTTGAGGGAGCTGGATTTGTGAGGTTGTTCCTTCCAACAAATTTGGACAATCAGGATTTCTTTACGGAGTAAGGCATTGCTGAATCTTGTTGTAACTGGTTTTTAAGAGAAATTGAAATATATATTGCTTGAAACATTTGGTTATGGTAAGGAGCATAGGGCACTGTAAGATATTGCGTTCTGATCTTTTACAATGGCAGTGAATGGATCAGAGAATGTATGGAATTGTGGAACTCAATTCCAAATTGCCAGTTTTGGAACAGTCAGTGGACTGCTGTCATGGCTCGTCTTGTGAAGAACTATAGCTATATTAACTGGGAGTACTTGTTGCCCTCATTGTTCACAAGATTCATAAATATGTTTGAGGTAACTGTACATCTTCCTTGATTGTTTTTTAGATGTCTTTCATTTTATTACTTACTACTTATTTGATATCTGATTTCAGATTCTGCAGCCTGTTGGCTATTGTAGTTAAATCCTGCATTGTCTTTTGCATTTACAAGCTATTATCTTGGGCTGTAATGAAGCTTAGCTTATATTGTGTTGTTCTTTTTTCTTCTGATTTGTCTTTGAACTATAAGTGAAGTAACTCTATCTGTACTTCTGGAATTTCATTGGATTTCCTGCCATTGTTCTTTCAACCCAGGTTCCCGTGGCTAATGGAGGTGGATCTTATCCTTTTTCTGTTGATGTTCCCAGAAATACAAGGTTCTTGTTCTCTAATAGAACAGGCACACCAGCAAAAGCTATTGCAAAATCGATAGTAAGATCATCAATAATGATCTTTTCACTTGCATTTTTATTATATGAAGATAATTCTATGGTATATACTTGGCAGGTGTATCTGTTAAGACCTGGTAGTTCAGCGCAGGAGCACTTCAACAAATTGGTCAACCTCTTAGAACAGTCTGTTTACTAACAATTTGTTCGTTCCTGGATATTCCTTATGTTTTATCAATTGCCTCTTAGATTTCAGTTTTGGTTTACATAGGTATTATCACCCTTCTAATGGTGGCCGTTGGACGTATTCATTGGAGCGCTTTCTGCTTTTCTTAGTAACAGCATTCCAAAAGCGGTTACAGCATGAGCAGCAGTAAGGATTTTGTATTTTATTTATTTATTTTGGGGCATGTGCTCTATTTATTGGCTATTTCATGTGATTGTATGTTGTGGCTACAGGGAGTCGGATGATGAGAGGGAGATAGCACTTCACCTCGGAAGTTTAGAAAGGAGAGCTTTTGTTCTAACAACACTGACACTAATTGATCGTGGTCAATATAGTAAAAATGAACATCTTGCAGAGACAGTGGCTGCAGCAACATCTATTTTATCCTATGTGGAGCCATCACTGGTTTTTCCGTTTTTGGCATCTAGATTCCGCATGGCTTTGGAGACGGTAAGCAAAGACATGTATCATAACATTTCTTGGTTTACTGTTGTTGGTTTGTTTAAAACCATATACGAAAGTGTCTTTCATTTAAATCTTCCTTCCAGAATTCAACTTTTTTAACATGTTTTGAGCCTGATCAGCTTTGTTTCTTTTTCTTTTGCTTTGTCTTTCTTGGTTTATTGGCTCTGCCTGATCAGATGACTGCAACACATCAGCTAAAGACAGCTGTCATGTCAGTGGCATTTGCTGCACGTTCTCTTTTCTTCTCTTCAGTGAAGCCAGATCACCTTGATCTTGATGATGATGCTGGTGATGGTGATACATATACCGATCTCCTTATGATTTCTTTATCTAATGCACTACTAGGCATGGATGCCAATGATCCTCCAAAAACCTCAGCAACTATGCAATTAATTGGTTCAATATTTTCAAATGTAAGTATCTCTCACCTGAACATGATAATACATCTCCCCATCTTTTCGAATACATATTTCACATTTTTTTTTATGGATGACTGCAGATGGCTGTACTGGGTGATAATCTAGATGCGTTTTCACTTCTGCCTACGATCCAGTTTTCGGAATGGCTTGATGAATTTCTCTGTCGCCTATTTTCGTTGCTAATGCATTTGGAACCTAGCAGTGTTCTGTACGTATGAAGTTTTCCACCTGTCTTTTTCCATTAGTGCACATGAGATGCATATCAGGACAGGCATGGGTGGTCCTACCATGTGGGCACATGTCCTAGTAAATTGTTTTAGAAAACTGTTAGGATAGTAGTCTTTTCTGAAAAAAATAAAATAGAGGTCTAGTTTGAGTAAAACCAAGTAACAGAAGAACTAGTGTTGATTAAATCGTAGAAATACATGACGTATGAGAGATGGAAACCATGGCCGGAATGTTATGGGTGAATCCTAAAACTCTGCAAGTGTTTCTTTTTGAGTCATGAATCTTTTAAATGTTTAAATGAATCGTAAAACACTTAACATTCTTAAATAAGTTGCAAAACTTCACCGAAATTCCTACAATTAATCTTTAATAAGGTGACTGACTAATAATTTACCTTTTTTGAAAAGTGGTTTAACATAAAATTTCAAAAGTTTACTTTAGGTTGGTCAGTGATTTTCTTTCATTTTCCCTCTCTTGTGGATTCTGTGAATTTAAATATTTTAAAGATTTTCTGATGATTAATGAACTGCTATAAAGTACTATCAATATTTTTTTCTCTATACATTATAGCTTTAATAATCTTCTTTTAGGGGGTATTTGGTTGGACTTAAGCCAATGGTTTAATTCCAACTTACTCATATATATGTGAAGAATTTGTTTGTATTTTGTTCAAACATAGATAAATACGAGTATATGTTTAAAAGTAATAAATTTACATAAATCGAGAATGAATTCTCAAATTTTAATCACATATAAGTCAGTTATGTGATTAAATTTTGAAGATTCATTATCAATAAATTTACTATTTTTAAATGTATATTTGTCTAGTTTTGAATAAAATACAAAGAAAATCTTCATATACATGCGGAAGTTGGACTTAAGCCAATGGCTTAAGCCCAACCAAATAGGCTCTTAGTGAACTTTGTTAACAAAGTAGAAAAATATTTAGAACTTTAACTGGACTTCAATATTGTTAGTCTGACTGATCAGTTTCATGTGAAAATGTTCAGTAAATTTTATTCTTGGTATTGAGACTAATGGTATTATTGTTGATCTCTAGCAATGAGGGCCTGCATTCATCAGCAACATCAGGGACGTTTTTGGTCGATGATGGCCCTTATTACTATTGTATGCTTGAAATCTTGCTCGGCAGACTATCAATACCTCTATTTGACCAGGTCTCATGTTTGTTGTAAATCTGAAATTCAGCAGCTCGTTTCGGAAGAATCAAATTTTACAGAATTTCATGTTAATGCCATTTAACAGGCATTGAAGAAGATTGCAAAATTTGTTAGGACAAATATTCTACCTGGTGCAGTTGCTGAGGTTGGACTGCTGTGTTGTGCATGTGTTCATTCTAATCCGGAGGAGGCTGTAGCACAGCTAGTAGAGCCAATGCTTGTATCAGTTATTTCCTCATTAAAAGGCTCGCCTTCTTCAGGATTTGGGGGAAGAGGAATTTTGGATGACTCAGCTTTTACCAAGGTTCCTTTGATGCTAATGCTGTTCTCTTTGGTGTTTGCATTCAGTTGTTGGTTTAGCATTTTCACTACTATATTCTCTTTGCAGTCAAGACCTACAATTTCCCCGGCGCTCGAGACTGCAATTGATTATCAGTTGAAAGTACTGTCCGTTGCCATCAGTTATGGAGGTCCTACACTTCTTCGGTACAAGGATGAGCTGAAGGAAGCGATAGTTTCATCCTTCGATTCCCCATCTTGGAAGGTTTATGTTTTTCTGTTTGCAGAATCATATATAATAACCTAAAGAGAAAAGGGGGAGGGTGATTTTTCCGTGATTTATTATATTATGTGCAGTCTACTTTACTAAATAGTTGTATGAAATGTTTTTCGGTCTTCTCTCATTACAATTTAGGTTAATGGAGCTGGTGATCATCTTCTTCGGACACTTCTTGGAAGCTTGGTTCTTTATTACCCTATTGACCAGTACAAGTATGGATGTCTCTTTCATGGTTTTACAGTAACTTGAAATTCTTGGTTATTTAATTGTCTATGAATGAAATGAATTTTGAATTTCTTATTTCCAGATGTGCTACGATTCATCCTGCCGCTGTTGCAATGGAAGATTGGACAAGCACAAAGGACTATTCTGATGCTGAAGAAGATGCTGGTCCTAAATGGCATGTCCCGTGTAAAGAGGAAGTTCAATTTGCTAATGAACTCCTGAATCTCCATTTGAAGTCAGCTTTAGATGATCTTTGGAGAATTTGCGAGAAAAAGATCCATTCTGACCCAAGTAATAAGATACATGTTCCTTATTCGTCAGATGTCAATATTACTCTGTTGTTTAGGCCAGAAAGTCTTGTTGTTTCTTTTATACTTTAATATGCAAGACTCTGGATAAATGAATTTTTATCCGAGAAGTCTTGTCTTTTTTCCTGAGGGGGGAAGGGGAGATTGGTTGGGTTAGAGAAGGTGTATGTAAGTCTTAGAGAAAGTTGCAGTGGTGATGTGTACTTATTTTTCCCACTTTGCCTTTCATATCTAAGCTTCTTTAAGTTTGACTATGTTGAAGTACTGTTTTCTTTTTAGTTCTTTAATATATTTTAGTTTAAATTTAATATATCATTCATGCAGATGTGGAAAAGGAGCACTTGAAGGTGACTCTTTTACGCATTGATTCTTCACTGCAAGGAGTTTTATCTTGCTTGCCTGATTTTGTTCCGTCAAATAGAAATGGAACAGTTGGGGGTCCTAGTCATATCTCATTTCTAGTAGCTGGAGCAACGGGTTCAGTTGTTGGCAGCACTCAACTACGGGAAAAAGCTGCTGAAGTTATGCACGCCACATGCAAGTAATGTCCAGATTTCCTATCCCTGCACATGTAAGGCATTTCATTTTGGCTAATAGCAGCTTCATCCATTGACTTCCATGATGATGGCAGATACCTGCTTGAAGAAAAATCGGATGACAGCATCTTATTAATACTCTTGATACGCATCATGGATGCTTTAGGAAACTACGGTATGAAACTATACACCTGAGCTGAAAAGATTGAACTTTGTAGAAGTGCTGTTATTCCACAGTTCATTTTCCCTGTATTATAGAACACTCTTCCTCATATGGGCTGGTATTTTGCTATACAGGAAGTATGGAGTATGATGAATGGTCAACTCACAGGCAGGCTTGGAAATTGGAATCAGCTGCCATTATAGAGCCTCCAATAAACTTCATTGTGTCTTCTCATTCAAAAGGAAAGAGAAGGTAGGTATCCTAGTCTGAATCCTACATGCATAGTACACCAGAAGAAGGGTGAAGTATCTAAGTTCTCATTATTGTTGCAGACCACGGTGGGCACTTATTGACAAAACCTACATGCATAGTACATGGAGATCATCTCAATCGTCCTATCATCTGTTCCGTGAAAGTGGAAATTTCTCTCCTTCAGAACATGTTATGCAGCTTGCAGATGATCTTTTGAATCTCTGTCTGCATAATTATGAAACTGTTCGATCGTGAGTTTGATGATTTAGTTATTCCTTTCAAGTGATTACTGAATCATTTCTGATTTCTTTTGGTATCTTTCTGGTAGTCGGTAGAGACTTGATACCTCTGTTTTGCATGCAAGCATACTAGGAATTTGTTGCTTATAAGACCACATCACACATATTGCTGAACTTAGAGTCCCTAATTGTATGAACTTAGCTCTTAAATTGCTTTTCAATCTCTGAGTTATTTGGGCATGTAAATACTGCAAACTTGATCCTCTTCTTCTGGATATCCTGTGATACGTGGGCACCTCAATCCAATCAATGCACAGCTGCTCTTTTGAATACGGAAATTGGAAAAAGAAAATGGAAGAGGGGGCTTTCTATTGCTAAAACGTGGTTGAACCTGAAATTGCGTTGGGTTTTGTACCTGTTCTTTATTATGTTAGCTTTTTCCTTGTTTTCTTCTTCTTCTTCTTTTTTTTTTTCCTTAAGCAATATGTTGGCATGTTCTTATCTGAACTGAAGCGCAGGACCTTTTGTCCTTTTTGATCCCCATAAAATTATTTAACAAAACATAAATCGTTTATCTTCTCCCCCCTCCCCCTGCCCGCCATCTCTATTCTCTCACATTTTTGGTCTATGGTATTTTGTGGGACAAACAACTCGTAGGACTTACATTGTTTTCCCTTCTAATATTTGTGTGCCCTTTTCCCTTCACATTGTTCTCTCCTGTTCCTTTATTTGTTATAGATGCACACTTAGGAACCCAAACACTTGCGCATTAGAAGGATAGCTGCTCACCTAATGTTATGCTGAAGGCAACTCACCTTGCATGTTATTGTCTTGAGCATCTTCAAGTGTCTGTAAATTTTACCTGTTAGTAAAGCATTCATACTTTTAAGCCCACCTTCGTAAGTAAAGAACTGTTCAAAGCATATGATTTGCTACTAATGCATCGAGTTTCGTGGGTTGCTAAATCAACTTTCTTTTCTTATGATCCTGCTTGTGTTCATTTTAGTATTTTAACGTATCTGGCTTCGTTTATTTTCTTTCAGAGTTACTCCCTGTGTCTCTGTTGAATTTTTATGATTGACTGAGCATGAAGATTAAGAAGAGTAGAATGATTTGTAGAGTTTTTCAATTTTACCCTTAAAAAATATTATTAAAAAAAATTTAGTTATTGAAGATCATGTAGAATTGATGGATATAGAAAGTAAACTTTTTTTAAAGTTGTGCTGAATTGATGGAAAGAGAAGTGAAGTAAGAATAATATGGTAATGAGATTAAGAAAAGTTCCCTGGAAAGGAAATATAACAATTTTTTAGGGACTTTGCGAAAGAAAAAACATAAAAATCGAATAGAGAGTAGTTGTTTGCCCCTTTTGGTAGAGTTTAACTTCACAATAGTACTTTGCTCCTTTGGATATGTTGAATTAGATGCCACGTGGGTATTTTTTTTATTTGCAATAATGTTTGTGTATAAAACTGGTTTGCTTCTGGCATCGTTTCTTAAAAGAAAATCCTTTTACAACCCAATTCTTGGGATTTGTATTTGTTAGTCATGTTTCCATCTGAATTCCTGTTATGGAAAACTGACCTCTGGAGTATTATACTAGTATTTTTTTTTTTTTGGAATATATTTGCCATTTCATTTCATGCATCAAACTTTACATTGTAGAAGCAGGGCATTAAAAA
>JBBYHH010000010.1:1349518-1364993 GCA_038382905.1 Daphne laureola | reverse complement strand
AGTTCTCAACAACAGAGACATATACATTTTTCATAGGGAATTTTACCTGCTGCTCAATAGCCTCCCTCTAAAAAATATCAGCAACGAGACCTGCATCGCAAAACAGCTTTAAAAGTAATAGAGGCCCCTTTTGGAATTTGCATTGCCCAAAGGTCCCTTCTTTTGACATACTAGTATTTGCAACTGGGGTAGTCAAAAGAAAACCCTTTGACAATATGAACCTCAGAATTTTATATTGGCTATAGTCAAGTTTCTATTTGAAAGTGTCCGTTATCCGAAATCAACCTTTGGAGAAGGGTTTGTGCCTGTTATGGAAAACACATTTTTGGAGAAAAAATGTATTGGTGGTAGACACAATTCAGTGATACCTCTTTAAATTTTGATTGATTGCTTCATAGTCAAAACTTGTTGAACTTCAATTCTCAGATAAGCCTTTCTGCTGGATTCTTGAAAAGCATGCTTCTTCTTCTTGAACTTAAATTCTGAGAGAAATTTTCCTTCATTCTGAGATATCTGCCTGTTTAATATATATATATATATATATATATATATATATATTTCTATATTTATATATCAGCATGTAGTTAGAATATTTAAAGGTTGCATTTCAAGCTTTGCTTTTTTGTATGTACTACAGAAGCAATAGTATCTTTATTGCAGGATCTAATTCAAATTGGTGTTTTTGGTCATACTTGTATGTTGTTTATATTTTCAACATATGTATGGAGATTATTCTTTTTCATCATACAAACACATGAAAGTAGCATGGCATGATTTGACAACTGCATTGTAATATGCTTTCGTTTTCAGGTTGGCTGGAAAATCTCTGCTGAAAATAATCAAGAGGTGGCCATCATTGATTTCAAAATGTGTGCTTTCTCTCTCAGAGAACTTGAGGAATCCAAGTTCTCCTGAATATGCTGTCCTAGGCTCTTGTGCTGTACTTTCGACACAAACAGTTCTCAAGCATTTGACCATGGTATTCATTCATTCATTCTACATGTTCAGTCTTTTTTAGGAGAACAGCGCTTTCTTATGTCTTCTGTTTCAGGATTTTAGGTTATTCTCCTCATTCGTACTAGGGATCCTCTCAAGGTATGTTTTCTTTTGAAGAAACATCTGCATTTTTTGTGAATTCTTTCTATATGGTTGCACTTGAATATATAATATTGCTCTTATGCTTGCATTTTTTCAATTCGTAGCTCTCATCATGAATCACTGAAAGCCCAGAAAGCTATTAATGAGGTACAATTGCCTATTCTAATATCATTCTTCTGCTGCATAACATGTTTTTTATTGGCTAAAGTAGTTTCCCTTTTTGGCAGCTTTTTGTCAAATTCAACATTCATTTTGGTGGAGTGTCTAAAAGCATGTTCAGGACAATGGATAATCACGTGAATGGGACAGATTTTGCGAGTCTTGTGTCTCAGATTAGTGCACTGGGTTTTGATACCATTGGCCTTCATTGGCGGTAACTCTCTTATTAATGCAAGCATGTTATAACTTGTTAGTGTCATGTATTTGTTTGGACCATTGTGTTTTACAGAAATGATAGACTGAAAACCTGATATTAGCTAATAACAAGTGCGTCTATTTTATCAAAATAAATATATAAATAAATGTGTCTGATGGACCTAAAGTTCAATATACTCTTTTTAACTATGAAATTTTGTGCTTTCCAGGTATAACTTGATGGCTAATAGAGTTCTGCTCTTGTTGGCTATGGCATCAAGAAATGATCCAAACTTCTCATCAATACTACATGAAACAACTGGTTAGTTTTCTGCTGTAGAGTATTTCTCTTGAATCTGCGTGACTAATCGTGTTTAGTAACTTTAGTTGCTTACATTTATTTATTTATTGTCATCATTTCGTTTTTAGGTCACTTCCTCAGGAGTTTAAAAAGTCAACTTCCTCAGACAAGGATACTTGCAATATCTGCGCTTAATACACTACTGAAAGATTCACCTTATAAAAAGGCTTCTGTGGATAAACCTCCACTCCACATGAATGCTTTTGAAAACAAAAATTCATCACTTGAAGGGGCACTAAGAGAAATATTTCAGGAAGATGGATTTTTCAGAGAGACTTTAGTTAGTTTGTCACATGTTCATATAATAACTGATAATGAGAGCACATCTTCCAGGGCAAACCACAGCAGCTCTTCCTTTCAGAGCCAAGCAGAGAAATCAATCACTCGTTTTTACTTCGACTTTTCAGCTTCATGGCCACGCACTCCTAATTGGATCTCTGTATTAGGAAATGATACCTTTTATGCAAATTTTGCAAGGATATTTAAGAGGCTAATACAAGAATGTGGTATGTCTGTTTTATTGGCTCTAAAGAGCTCAATGGAGGAATTTGCAAGTGCAAAGGAGAGGTCTAAACAATGCGTGGCTGCTGAAGCATTTGCTGGAGTTCTTCATTCTGATGTCAGTGGCCTTCAGGATGAGTGGGACAGCTGGTTGATGGCCCAATTGAAGAATATAATTCTTGCTCAATCAGTGGAATCCATACCAGAGTGGGCAGCTTGCATACGCTATGCTGTTACTGGAAAGGGAAAGCATGGGACAAAAGTCCCTTTATTAAGGCAACAAATTTTGAACTGTTTGTTAGATCCTTTGCCTCCAACAGTAACAACTACAGTTGTTGCTAAGCGCTACGCATTCATCTCTGCCACCCTTATAGAACTATCACCACAAAATATGCCACTACCTGAGATACAGCTACACATTAAGCTCCTGAAAGAATTACTGGGAAATATGTGCCACTCGTCTGCCCAAGTATGCCTTTTCGTCTGTCAGTTTCTAGTCAAGATGCTTTTTCATACTTGCATATTTTTTAATAGGATGTGGGGGAGTGGTGCAGAAGTCCTATATTTATTTTGAATAACCCTTTTTACTATCAATTTGTACTTTGTAGATCATTTTATGTTATAGGTCTGGACATGCTTCCTAGTATGGTGATTTTTGGTTTCATACAGCCTTTGGCTTTAAACTCCAGTATTCTGGAACCAAAAGATGGATTACTAAAACTTCAAAAAAATAGTCATGTAGCAGTAAGAGTTTAGGTTCTGAATTTCCTGCCCGTAGTGAATTTATATTAAGTTATTTCACGATGTTTCCTTTGGTCTAGTTTTAGCATGCTAGAACAGCAACAAAGAAAGCTCGCCCTATGATAATGCAGCCAAAAATGAACAGGAATTTTCCCTCAATACTTCATATTGCAGTACACCTTTGAAATACATTTTGCTATCTCTTATCATTTTCCAAATCTTCCATTGGACAGGTAAGGGAAGCTATTGGGATTACCCTTTCTGTGGTATGCTCAAACATTCGGCTTCACATGTTATCTACACCTGATCATACTCATGCAATTGGTGGTGATGATTATAACCTTCTTGAGGAAAGCTGGGTTCAAGTACTGACAGAAAGAGCATGCCAAGTTGTTGTCAGCATTCAAAATTCCAGCAGTATTGATGTTTCGGATGGTTTAGAAGATACTGATATTCAAAATGGCGACGTTCGAGATGATGTAAAATGGATGGAAACGGTAACAATCTTGCATTTCCTTTCTGGTTCAATCATACTAAAGACTTTTTTCTCTTCCTTATCTGTTTTGTTTACCAGTCTATTTATTTACTCGTATTTTATTTACCTTTTTTTTTTATTCTCTTATTTTAATATGTTTTCGTGCAGCTATTTCACTTTGTTATCTCGACTCTAAAGTCAGGGAGATCTTCATATTTGGTGGACGTGATTGTGAAACTTCTTTATCCTGTGATCTCATTGCAGGTACTCTTTTGTTTCGTTGTTTTTTATATGTAATATTTGTATTCATCAGGCACTTTTTTTATCTTTGTAAGTCATGTTTGCTTGTGTTCTTTAATCTTGCGGGTTTATCCATGTGTCTTATCAGAATTATATATTTGTGATTTCCTAAACAAGAAGTTAGAATAGATGTGATGAGTAGAATAAGGGTCCATGGACTTGAATAATTTGAATCCTATACTCCATTCCAATTTGTGCAATTAGTTTGCCTCAAGTAAAAATTGTATTTGCTTAAAAGTTTAAAAGAATTTATGGTAGTATTTGGGATCTACATGTTTTAAATTATAAATTACTATATATTAAGTATCATTTTTGAGTTTGTATATAAAAAAAATACTTTAAAGAAAATCGTAGGTTAATTGATGAATAGTGTATAGGCAAAGAAAGTGTAATGAGGGAGTATAATTTTTAATGTAGTTCCCAGACTTGTAGACTTGGAAAAGAGGTGCCGGCCTTGGAATAGAGTTAGCTTTCTTAAAAAAAAAATACCGAAATACAATTAGCTTGTGAATGCATATCCGAACAATAAGAATCTGCCAAATCAATATTTCCCTCATTTTTTTCCCTCTCACTAACTTCCTTTCAATTTTCAAAAACTTCAAATTTTCCGAAAAAACAAACAAAAAACTCAAAAAAACACACCCATGTCTGATTTTTCAATACTTCCTATATCCCAAATTATTTGTCCTCATTCTTCTACGAAATATTAAAATTCTATTGTCAAGTTCCTTACTGGAAGATCCACTTTAATGATTTGGCTGTTATATGCTTAGTTAAATGTACTGGTAAGTTAAATCACAAAAACATGAAATTATTTATATTACTACTCACTCTCTCCCTGAAAAATTGAGTGAATTGTTTTTCATGTTCTGTGCTGCAATGTGTAACTCAAATTATTACTAAGATAAATAATGAGAAATATTTCAAAATAAATATATATAGAAAATTTAGATACATCCAATTATGATACACATATAACTCATTCAACTTTCTTATGTCTAAACATTCATGATAAAAAATCATAGATTAAATAAATTGAAAACAGGAAAACATTTCACTCAATTTTTCAGGGACGAAGGGAGTCTTAAATAAGTGGTAACCTTGGCAGAGTACTCATTTTGATGAATAAAATACTGACTCATCGTGACTTTCTTAATCATGACTCATGAGCTTCTCTCTAGTAAACTACTATGGTTGGTCAGAGGGAGTAACAAATGTAGAATTGGTTACCTCATTGCCTCACCTTTTGGTTATGTATTAATGTATTAATCCTGAGTTTACCTGGAGATTTCTTTTGTGCCATTAATATGAGATATACTGTTTCTTTTGAAGGAAACATCACACAAGGATTTATCAACATTAGCAAAAGCTGCTTTTGAATTGTTAAAATGGAGGATCTTCTGTGAACCCCATCTTGAGAAGTCTATTTCTGCTATCCTTTCTTCCTTGTATGATTCTAACTGGCGGACTAGGTCAGCTACTCTGACTTATCTCCGTACTTTCATGTTCAGGTAAGCTGGGTTTCTGGGAATTCTGTTGCTTATGGAATATATGTCACCATTCATTTAGCTCATGGTTTCCCTCATTCATGCATACACAACCAGCATATATAATGAATGTTCCTGCATATATATGGAAAAAGACATGTGTTAGCTGGTAATACTAATTTGTTCATGTCTATGTCCTTTGAAACAGGCATACATTTACGCTTTCTGGCACAGATAAACAAAAAATCTGGGCAACTGTTGAGAAACTGCTTCAAGACAGTCAAGTGGAGGCAAGTTACTTGTTCAATTATTTGTTTTAATCTCTAAAAGTTTCCAGGTTTGTGCATAATAAATGTATTAATCTGTATGTAGTATTAGTACTACTCAAGATCCAGACATCGTTGGATTTGAACTGAACAGGAATCCCAATACTGTTGTAGCTGTGTGCTACTGAACTCAAACTAAATATTACTAAGATCAATATGCTGTTATTATCGTGGTTGAAGGTCTGTGTATGTTTAGGTTTCCTATTTTTCTCTGTGGCTGAAAAATAATTGATCACAAAAAATTAATCAAATTCATCTGACATTTGATTTCTCGACCAGGTGAGAGAGCATGCTGCAGCTGTTCTAGCTGGCCTGATGAAAGGTGGTGATGAAGATTTAGTGGCAGACTTCCGCGAAAGAGCATATGTGGAAGCAAATGCAATTCTTCGAAAAAGAAAGCAGAGGTCAAATTTATGCTTCTCCTTTCCTTAAGGAAATTAAATGCTTTGCTTGATGCTATGTCAACTATTATTTGGTGCATAGCAAAACTCGCTATCGTTCTTATTTCAGTAAGAAAATTCAGTAGCAGAGATCAGTTTGTTTTAATCTCCTAGGATAGTCATATACAACAACAACAACAACAACAACAGCAGTGACGGTAATGAGCCTTAATCTCTCCTAGTTGACGTCAGCTACATCTCCTTTCTACTCGGTTTGTAACAAGCACCTCTAGAAGTCTCAAAAGAATAAGACCCTTTTGTACTAGGCTTGTCCAACATAAGTTTAGTGTTCTCTTTCTCAATTTACCTCATTTAAATGTAATCTGTAGTTTTTATGCACTAGCTCATCTAAAGGTCTTCTTTGGATATGCCCAGACCGTCTAAGTCAATTTTCTCTGATTTCACCCTCATCTGGTGCTACTGTCACCAAGCCTCCAAAATCCTCATTTCTAGGTCTCTATTTATTCTGAAGCCTTTGATTCTAAGGCATCTCTCTGTTGCCCGAACATTTAAATTAAACCATCTTTAGTTTCATTCACCAAAACAATGGCATCCACATATAGCATATTCCATGGACTTAATCTTGAATAGTTTTGGTTAGTTCTTAACATCTACCCTAGGATAGTCATATATGCTTCCAATAAATCCCCTTCTTAAAGCTAGATGCTCTGGTGGTTAAGAGGCAGACACGAAATTTTCAGAAAAATCTACTCCTTGTCCTGTAAGTGTTGCAACATATTGACTTGGCATGCAGATTAAAGCGAGGAATTGGCTTTTGACTTTCATTTTGCTTGGAGCCGGACACGAACCAGGAACAACGGCTACACCAAATCAACTATGATGATGAATACTCCAAAATAATTCAAACAATTAGAAAATTGAGGAGAAAAACTTAATTGGAGAAGAGAGTGATCCATTTTGACAATACAATTTTTTTGTTTTTTTATTGCTTGGGCTTTGGAGGAACTGATAATTTGGTGAATTAATAGGAGTATGTAAAAAGTTACCGAAAGGGAAAAATAATTTAGGGATATCATGAAAAAAAGTGTTGCATTACTTTTGGGAGGGAGTAAAATACATTAATTTGTTTTCTTGACTGCCAGGATTATTATCTGCACACATGATGCAACTTTCCTTTATTGCGGTTTCACTGTTCCATTAATGTGGACCTAATCTGGTTTCAGGTCAATGAATTCCAACATGTCTGTAGCATCTATACATGGAAGTGTGCTTGCTTTGGCAGCTTCTGTATTATCGGTCCCATACGACATGCCAAGGTACTCTTAACTGCTCCATTTGCTGCAATTGAGTTTCTAGAGTTTATTTGATATAGGCATGTATGGACGTGCACTTGGCTGTAACGCTGTGACCAAAGATGTTAAATAGTTGACTGTGGATCACTTCAGTTCTGGTCAACTTGTGTTTTTTTTCTGGAAGTGTGAAAAACGTTGTACCAAGTGAGGGTCTGGAAGTCAAAGACTGAAACCTTGAAAGTGAAATCGTTAAAATATTATTACTGAATCAGTTAAAATATTGTTACTGAAAATTGTCCCTAATTATGCAAGATACAATTATGTAGATGCTTGTTCACAACCCAAAAATTATTACTCCCTATTACTAATATA
Source organism: Daphne laureola (assembly GCA_038382905.1). Taxonomy (NCBI): domain Eukaryota; kingdom Viridiplantae; phylum Streptophyta; class Magnoliopsida; order Malvales; family Thymelaeaceae; genus Daphne; species Daphne laureola. The sequence goes on along the minus strand of JBBYHH010000010.1, from coordinate 1,357,285 downwards.
TTGCATTAGCAGCAGCTCTCTAATAGACTTTTATGTTGTGTAGGAATTGGCAATACTAGTTCTTAGAGTAAATAACTTAGCCAACAACCAACAGCTTAGTAATCAAACAATTCTCTGGAGGAACAGGAATATCTACTTAATACTCCCTCCGTCCGCAAAAGATTCATCCGTTTGACTTTGTTGTTTCAAAGTTTAATGTCTGACTCAAATTTTACTAAAGATAAATAGTTTTAAAAAATTCAAAAAATATATATTTAGAAAATTTGGATTTCAAATTATGATACATATATGAAATATTTAATTTTCAATATCTAAACAATCATAAAAATAAATCATAAATTAAATACTATGAAACTGTTAAAATAAATGGATGAATCTTTCACGGATAGAGGGAGTATAAGTTAATGCACATTTTAAAAACACATAAGTGCCTAGAATGCAAGGATTTAGAATTAAAGGGATGGTGTAACTGAAAATGGGGAGGGGAATGGCGTAAAACTGGACAACTAAAGAAACATGAGGGCTGAACATATTAATACCTGTTGAAACACGCAACAGACGACGAAGACGAGTCGTGTTTTTCGGAGCTACCTTTCGGCGGGTCGACCCGGACTCAACGCGACGTAGCGGCTTCACAGAGCGGCGGTTCTGGCCGGTGATGGTGCGACGGTGGAAGGGACGGCGCAGAAAGTGGCTGGCTAAGGCGCACGGTGCTGGATTTGAGAGAATCGAGCGAGACGGGTCGAAACCGGGTCTTCGACAGCTTGAGGCGGATCACGACAAAGAGCTCCCTTGTTTAGACGTCTCCGGCGTGGAGACTGGTTGGAGGAGCTCCGGCGTGGCGAAGAGGTTCTAATGGTGGCCACGTTTGATGGAGAAGGTGGTTGGAGGGAAGGGAGAGGGATGGAGGTCCGATTTCTCCTTCTCTGTTCTTCCCCGTTTTCTTTTTCTTCTTTTGATTTTCTTGCAGTAAAAGCTTCCTCTTGGTCAGGATAGCCAAACATGGACTTGACTTGGAAAGAAGTTGTGCCCTTAAACACATGAAGCATGTCCACTCCTACCAAAAATTAATCATCTTTTAAACATGGACCAACCTAAACAGTCCAAACTGGTGTTGTGTCGCGCTGCTCATCATGGTGGGTGGAGGTAGAGTTGCATGGGAGATCGGAGAATGTAGAACTCTTGGTGCTGCTGATGACTTGACCGAAGTTGGTGTTGAAATGATCATTAGAAACCTGAAAAACACCTGGGAGTTGTATCGCGGGAACCAACTCCGACTCTCGATAAGAGATAGTGAGAGAGTATAGAGGCTTTGAGCGGGAGTGAATGCTTACCAACCGGAGTAAATGAGACTGATATTTATAAGGGAGCGTTCAGTGACATTTCAGTAGATATCCAACTTTACCACATTGGGCCGAGATTGGTTATCTCCTATTATCCGGGTAGTAGTGTTGTTTACACGCCGTCGTCGTTGCGTGCGTGTGCCATTTTCCGGTCAGATCATCTCCTGGTTACACGCAACCGTTGGATAACATTCTTTTGTCCGGACAACTTCGATTAACACTTTATTGTCTGGACAATAGCCTTTGGTCATTGTTTGGGGTGTTTAGGTTGTCCCATGTCCTTTTAACGAGATGATCTTTGGTAGGAGTGGACTTGCTCGGGCCGCGGCCTGTGTTTAAGGGCCCAACTTCGGCCCAACTTCGGTCGGGCTCTTTTCCAAGCCAAGTCCCTGTATGGCTATCACATGCCCCCCCGTAGCGTCGAAGTGAGTGCAAATGAAACTTCGGGTGATGTCTCAGATGTGGGTGTTGTCCCTTTGGGTGGATGTCCTTGAACTTTTCGTTGTGATTGTACCCGAGATTGTGCGAGTTATCACCGACGTCTTTTGGAAATAGGTCGAATCCGGCCATACCCCTCTTTTTCTTTTGACCATACTTGGTGATGATTATTTGGGGTTAATATTTCCAAATTTGTATCAAGCTGTCCTTGGTTGTGGCTTTTCCGAGGTTATATGTAGTATAACTCATGTTTTTGTAATTTCGGTGAGGAGTTGGTAGTTGGTGGTCCGAGGTTGTAATTTCACCGAGATTGTATATCAAGGATGCTTGACCAAATCTGTACTGGTCGCAACCGAGTTTGACTACGCCGAATTTGTCTGGCAACAATACTTGTGTTGCAATTTTTACACTTTCCATTCATAAGTGTTGGTGGTGGGGCCCATCAAGGTCAAAGTTATATATTCTCTTTCCTCCCCTGAGTCTTGTTTGATCAAATCGATCCTAACGACTTGTGAGGTAACCACCTACTTTTGACTGATTTTATCAAATAGATTCGGATAATTTTTTTTTTTTTGCACCGAGTTTCTTTTCAAAATTTTCGTTAACCCCAGGTTATCGTTCTGACCGAATTTCTCAAGTCAGGATCGTTTTTTCCGCCCCCTTCTTTTTTGGGGATATTTTAGGCGGGAATTTTTCTCTCCCTTTCTGTGCCATGTAGCAGATTTCGAGTGGTAGTCCAATTTTCAGAAGGATTGTGATTGTTGGAGACAGATCTGGGTCATCCATCCAAATACCTCATGTCTTAGCCATTGGATTGCTTCCAACTTCCTAAGGAAGTTTCTATATAAAGGGGGAGAGGGATCTCATTTTTTTCCATCAGTCCCTTGTGAGCTTCTCTCCCTTCCTTTCCTTTCTCTCACTAGATTTAATCTGCTTCTTGCATTGGCCATTGCCATTCACCACCGTCGGGTTGTCCGACGAATTTTCTTCCGCCGTAGTTCTTCATCGTCGAGGTTATAGAGGCTATCATTGGTTGGAGTTCTTCGTTCCTCCGAGCTCTGTGGAAGCGTCTTGAGAAATTTGGCCGGGCTTGTTGTTGGATTCATCTTCGCCGAATTTGTACGCCATTGGAGATTAGTTTGTTTTTCTTTTCATTTTCTTTCACTTCGTATGGCTAAGGATAGTGGTTGGCCCCATCTTGAGAAGTTTAGGTGTAGTACTTCGGCGTCCGAAGTTGAGGAATGGTGTTTCAAGTATTGTGTGCCATCGTCAATAGCTCGTAAGACACCGGTGGCGGGAGAATTGTGTTATGAGCCGCGTCCGGGGGGAGTTGGTAGTTTTTGGGGCCCAACTTGAAGTTGGTCTCCGTTTTCCACCGAACGGGATGGTTTTGGACTTCTGCGATTATCATGAAGTAGCCATTTCTCAATTTGTGCTGAATGTGTTTGCCCATATTAATGCTTTCATGGTGATGTGTGGGATATTCGGCTTGGAGCCGGATTTCATAGTGTTTCAGCAATATGTTAAGTTGTGTGGTCCTCGGCATGGGTTTTATTTTCTACTACCTCGTGCTGATACTTCGGCGAAATTAAGCTTTACCTTTGCTAACAAAGATAGCCATAAAGGTTGGAAAAGTAAGTTCTTTTTCATCACTCCTCCGAGTTCATGGGGACTTCGGTTGAAGTGGACTTCAGGTAAATTGAAAACGGAGGTTAAAGATCCACGAGATCTTCTTTTGGACAAATTTTCCTTGAACTTTTAGGATTTTGATAACCGTCTACAGGCTGTTGCGGATTGGTCCTCTACCCGAGATATAGGACATACATATCCCTTTCCTCTCCGTGGTGAAGCTTTAACGGAAGGTTTGCTCAGGCTTGCTGATGTTTCGACACCGGAGTTGGTGAAGGAAACTCGAGATATCCGACCTTCACAAACAGATTTTCATTTGTTCGAGCTTCTTCAACTACGGATAGACTATGCTAAGTTTTGTGAACGTGCGTACTTGTTTTTTGGTAGTATTTGGGTGATATGTTCTAACCCTGATATTCTTCTTATTTTCTTTGTAGTCATGGGTTCTCGATGTCTTGATTTCTTCAAGAAGTTAGCGGATCAGCAAGCTGAGAAAAAGAAGGTAGCTGTAGAGCAAGAGAAGACTAAGAAAAAGAAATTTGTGAAGAAGACCGCAGAGGTTGACGCTTTGGCTGGGATCGGCATTTCCAAATCACCGCCAAGAAACTTGAGATGTTCTGGGAGGGTTATTCGGGACCAACCTTCGATTGGGCCTGAGTTAGGCATGGGTTCAAAGCTTAAAGGTGGGGATGACAGTTGCTTAGAGCCACTAGAGGTTAGGGTTGGCCAGAAGAGGAAGTCCCTAATGGAGCCATCAGCTTCAGCGGAGACTTTGGTGAAAAAGTCCAATACTAAGGTGACTTTGGCTGGGCATCCTACAATTTTGGCACTGACTGCACCTTCTGTTCCGGTTCCAGGTAATCCTTCCACTTCTTCTCGTGTTGAAAAGACTTTAGATTCGGGTGACTGGTCCGATCAAGATTCTAGGATTTTTTGGGACAATGAATTTCATCCCGCACTCTGGGGTTGCTCCCTTCCTACTTCTCTCATTGGGAGATTTTTCCGTTATTTAAATGGTGTTTCATTGTGGTTAGGGATTGATCCTGGAGTTGTAGCTCATGCTGAGTTTTCTGGGATGGTTGGGAACAAGTCACCTGCGATTGAGGAAGTCCACTCATCTTTTGATGGTGGTGCAGGAGTGGATCCGCTAGAGTTTGCGAGGCGAGAGAGAGATATGAAGCTCCAAGTAGATGATCAGGAAGTGCATGTCCCTCTCTGGTCACTTGCTACTGAAGAAAACTTGTTTGAGAGTAACCCTGCTTCTCTATCTCGGAGGTTGTCCAAGGGAATTTTGACTCCGGCGACGGCATCCTACTTGCGAGAGAACTTTCCCAATGAGGAGTGTCTTATCTCTGGAGTGAGAACCTTGGTGACTCAGGTTTGTTTTCTAATTTTATGGTTGTTACTCCCTCTTTTCATTTTGGTTTGAGAAATTCTAAGTCGTTGAGTTTTGCACATAGGCTACGGCCATGATTTCATACCTTGCATCTGTGGATAAGAACCGTAGGGATATTCGTTCTGAAGCTCAGAAGAAGTTGGAGCAAGCAGAGGTAAGTCTTGCTGCTACATTAGTTCATCGTGATCAATTGCTAGAGCAGATTTCTTCGGGCGTCAAGGATTACCAGAAATTGAACGATGATTTTCTCTTGTTCAAGTCAAAAGCTGCCAAAACTATCAGTGATTTAGAGAAGTTGAATAGTGATTTGCGAAAGCAAGTGAGTGATGAAGCATTAGCCTCCGCCAAGAAGCTCAAGGAAATTGAAAGTTCCAATGCCGCCCTTCGAACCCAGTTATCTCTAGTCAAAGAGGAGCTAAGTAAGAGGAACCAAGAAGAAGAACATGACTCTCAAAAATATAAAAGGAAGTGTCATAAGCTCGGGAAGCAGTTGGATGCTGCTCTAGTTGGGAAAACCGAGGCAGAGGAGATGAACCTTAAGGGCTTTCGAAGTGGTTTTTGTCTTGCTCGCTGGCAAGTCCAGACCAAGATTTCGAATGTTGATCTCAACTTTCTGGATTCCACTGTTGTTCCTCCCAAGGAAGTTGATGATGACTCTTGGTTTGGAGAGAAGTTATATATGCCACTGATGGTTCCGACTCCTAGTCCGGATGCTACTGCGGATGGAGTGAATATTGGGGACGCGAGGTCGGAGCATGGAAATGTCCAAGAGGAGAGCCCTGTGAAAGAATCAGAAGGGACTTCTGATGAAATGGGGCCGCCAGAGGACTTCCGTTCAGTTGGGGGTACTACCGAGGATCTGTCTGACTCGCATTAGTTTTACTTTTATTTGTTCCAATCTTGCGTTTTGGTTTAAGTCTTTTGTGATCATTAGATGAACTAGACTTTGTTGAATTTGGTGTTTCCTCGATTTTTTATGCGCGCGCAAGTCAGGAATTATTTTTATTTTCCTATTTTCCCGAGGTTGTTAGTTTTCTGTCGACCTAATGGTCGATTTCTAACTTGTTCTTTTGCCTTTACTCAGAGTTTTGAGGAAGAGAATTCATCTCTGTGTAGAGTTAGGCAAATGTGCGTAAAGGGATGACATCTTCCCTTTGTGGTGATTTTTTGTATAGTTATAGAAGGAATTTTATGGACCCTGGAAAATGGTAAAATAAAAGCATAGGAGGACAAAAGGAATTTCCAAAATTTCATAACATTTGTTACTTACATTTCGGCATAACCGAACTTAGTCAATAGTAGTACTTTTTCAAAGTGTCTGAATGCCAATTGTTCTTGAGTTCGACTCCTGAGGTGTCTTTGAGTTTGAAAACTCCCGATCTTTCTTCAGCCATAACATGGTATGGTCCCTCCCAATTTGCCCGAAGTACCCCATGTGAGGGCTTGTGAGTGGTACTTATCTCAGTTTTTTGAAGTACCCACTCACCTACTTTGATTCCTTTGGAATTACTTCGGTTGTTTGAGGCAAGTGCCACTCGTTGTTGAAAATCTTGACGACGTTGTTCGGCCATCATCCTGTGCTCATCTGCCAGGTCCAATTTAACTTTGAGTTCGTTTTCATTTTCTTCTTGATTGAATGTGATTGTTCGAATGGAAGGTTAAGCTATCTCCACTGGTGGTAAAACTTCAACTCTGAAGGCTAGAGAAAATGGTGTTTCACCAGTGGCTTTTCGCGGGGTGGTTATGTAGCTCCATAAGGTGTTTGGTAGCTCGCCGATCCATTTTACTTTTGCCTCGCCAAGGCATTTCTTTAGTCCATCCTTGATGGTTCGGTTTGAAACTTCTACTTGGATGTTACTTTGGGGATGGGCAACTGGTGCATAGTTTATTCTGGTCCCAACACCCGCCATGAATTCTTGGAATCCTTTGTCAATGAACTGGGATCCATTATCTGCAACTATCACTCTGGGAATGCCAAATCTGCAGATGATGTTCTTCCAAACAAATTTTTGAATTTCCTTGGCCGTAATCTTTATGAGAGGTTCGGTTTCAATCCATTTAGTGAAGTAATCAACTGCCACTACACAGTATTTGGTGCCACTTTGGGCCCTTGGAAAGGGTCCGATGAGGTCGATCCCCGACACTGCGAAGGGGCAAGGGTAGGTAGTGGATTTAATGACTTCAGAAGGGTTCCTTTGTATTCTCGCTTGTCTTTGGCAATTATCGCATATTCTTACCAACTTCTTGGAATCTTTCCTTAATGTTGGCCAAAAGTATCCTTGGCGGAGTATAAATTCGGCCAGGGCCTCTACGCCGATGTGGGAGCCGCATCTCCCCCCGTGAACCTCTTGCAAGATTCCTTCAGTATCATCATCTCCAATACATTTTTGTAGAGGACTGTTGTACCCTTGTCGGTAGAGTTCATCTCCGATCATAAAATATCTTCCTCCTCTTTGCCTGATTCGAGCCGCTTCCTTCCGGTCGTCAGGTAGTCTGTTCTCCGTTAGATATTCTACTAGGGGTTTTCTCCACCCCTGAGTGATATTTAGTATTTCGGCAAGACTTATCCTTGGTTTTTCTCTTTCTTCGGAAAGAGTCAAGGATTCTAACATTGTGAGTATTTCGCGAAGGCTTATCCTTGGCTCTTTTATTTCTTCTGAATATACCTCTGCTTTGGCTAAGGCATCCGCCTCGACATTGTGCTCACGAGGTATTTTTTCAAGGATGATTCGATCAAATTTGTTCATCGCTTCCTTTGCAAGGTCTCGATATTTCTTGAGGTTGGAGTCTTTGAAATCGTAGTCCCCATTGAGTTGTCAGACAAGAAGTTGGGAGTCGCTAAATGCTCGTATTGTCCGGAGTCCCAACCTCAAGGCCAATTCCATTCCTGCCAAGAATGCCTCGTATTCTGCTACGTTGTTGGTGATGGGAAAACCGAACTTGATTAATTTCACCATTTGC
>JBBYHH010000010.1:1338877-1349418 GCA_038382905.1 Daphne laureola | reverse complement strand
TATTTTAAAAACATCTTTTCATATCTGATAATTTTTTGGATATTTTAGAATCAATTTAAAATTTATATGAATAATTTGAAAAGATTATTTGAAAAGATACACATGTGATATAGAATAATGACTCAAAAATATAATTATAAAGTTAGAAGGGTGTTCAACAGATTTTAGAAATCATAAGGGTCAATTTGAGCATTTTTTCCGTAAATTCCATTAAGTTTTAACGGATGTTAAGTTGCAGGTATAAATTTGTAACGTATTCATACTTTAGAGTCATTTTTGCAATAAACTTTAATTCAGGTATAAATTTGTAACGAAAGCTATAATTTAGGTATATATAATACAATTTACTCGTGTAATTTTGCACAAACTATTGACTTGCTTATTAAAAGATAAAAGGCTGCAATCTGTAAAGCCAAAGACTTTACACTTACCAAATTGCCTATAAAATTAAGGAGAATAATCTAATTACTAATAAAAACTTATGTCAACTAACCTAACCATACCAAATTTTATTTTTTTTATTTTTTTTATTTTTTTTACTTTTATGTAGTTGATGTACTTTATAGGAATATGATCAATTTTACCACTGGCATTTGGTTCAACAGATCATTTTCCCACTATTCAAAAAATAGGATACTTTTACTATCTATGTTTTATTTTTTAACATATTTTACCAGTAAAGATGTTTATTTAGAAAGAATTTATCATTAACTCCATTAACAGATAGAATACTTTAGAATATTCCGTAATAGTGTCACGTCCATGTCACTTTTTTAATAAACAATTAAATCCTAATTTTTTATAAAATGAACCGATTAATTTTAAATTTATAAAAGTTATAATCTAATCACAAACTTTAATTTTTTTTTCATATATCCTTCTCGAACCACTATGTCTGAACTCCATCGGGGCCTCCCGGCTCCCACCCCATCTTCTTGACTTCTTCTTAGTCAGTCCCCACAAACCAACGATGTATCTCCATAAACACTCCCCGCCATGGTAGGTTTTGCATCGAATTGCTCACTTCCTATTGTCTCTAAGTTAATTGTTCGTCAACTTGGTTTGAGCAGGGCCAACAACTTCACTGGTACCAGCCACAGTCATTCGCTAAGATGGAGGAGCTAAATCCGACTTGACAAAAAACCTTTATCACACTAGCAGATTTCTGATGATGGGTTGCATTGATAATGGTTGGAATTTATTAAGTTATGTTGCACTCCTACTAATCTGCTTAAGCCCACCATTGAAGAGTCCTACCAACAGATTCAAGGAAGATTCACATGAGAATGAGAATTTGATTTTTGGACGATGAAGGTGGGTGAATCAGAAGGTGGTGCCGCCGAGACCCCAAGTGGATGAATCCGAATAAGAATGATGAAGACGGAAAATGCTTTAAGAATCGGATGAATTTGTAAACTTTAGAAACTTTAGAAATTTTAGAGTTTAGTGCAGAGTTCACCGCAAATCATATAAACGTCAATTCATAAAAAGATTTGCTACGTAAGTGCCATAACGATAAATTTAACGGAAAATGGCAAAATGCGTCGAAATCTTAAATGTCCACGGTAAAGAAAGACCAATTTTTTAAGTAGTGGTAGAACAAATCCTTTAGATAAACAAAATTGGTCATTTTCATGGACTTCTAAATACTTCAGTTTTTCGAGTTCACGAACTATCAAACCGAATTCGAACATTAGACGAGCCGAGCCCGAGCCATTTTTTTTAGCTCGGCTTGAACGAACTCGAACTCGAACTCGAGCCGACTCTCACGAACTCGAACTCGAGCTCGAACTAGTGATGTTCATGCTGGGTTCGGCTCGGCTCGTTTACACCCCTAGACTTCTTATCCAAACTTGATACCGATATGGCGATATGGGGTAAAAGTGTTATTTCTGATGAACCCCAAGGATTCGTATTACATTTCCCCACTAGTAGAAAATCATCCAAAAATAATTGGCCCGTCTACTGATGCAAGAACCACATCGATTTTGTCTCGACCAACTTTAAAATTTTCAAACTTTTCTCTCTCCTTGAACTGTTTGCTCTTCGATTTTTTCCCTTCTTCCGTCCCTGACTCCCAGCAAATTGAAAAAGTAACCCTTTTGATCCAAGATCATTTCCTCCGCTCAGCTCTCCTTTTTCCTCTCTGCAATCAGACAACTTTTCACACCTTCGGTGGCTGATTCTTGATAATTTGGGGTTTCGCTTCGTGGGCTTTGGTCTCAGTGTGCAAATCGGGAAGTTTAAGAGGCCGAATGAGGAATATGACGACGATCGGTCAACATGAATTCTTATTCATCACACTATGTTTGTTTCTCTGAAGGTGGGTGGTCGCTGTTTGTTGGATTGTTCTTCGATGTTGACGCTTTTTGGTGTGGTTCCATTTACTGGGTTTTGTTTTTTCTTTAGGGTTTTTAATATTGTCGTTGGAGTTTGGGGCACATTTTTTTTGTTTTTTTTTTTCTATCTGTGGGTGTGTTTTATTTATTTACCTTTTCCGACTGTAGTTATAGTTTAGAGGATCAATCAATGGTGACAAGCTTTTCCTTTTTCCACTCGAGTTGCATTTAAGAAGTGGTGAATGGTCCTATTCGTTTTGATGTGAAGAAGCTTTGTAGTGATATATTGGTCAGTTCAGCTTTAGGTTTTACTGTAGTGATAATGAACTAATTTGAATACGGATAATAATGATTACAAAAATGTGGATTTGATTGTTTACGCAGGAAATCATTGATGCTGGTTAGAAGCTGAGCTCAGACTGAAGCACACTGTTGAAGTTCCAGTTTCTTGAAGGTGGAAATTACCTTTTTGTGTTGAAAATAGTTATATGCACATATGCTATGTTTTGTTGTTCAGCGACTCCTTACTTGAATGTTTAAATGCCTCTTTAAATTGCTGTGGAACCAGTTGAAATGTAGCTGAATGTGGAAAGCTTGGATTGTTTGGCTGCTAGATATTTCTTGTTTGGTTATTCTTAGTTCTGACATAGTTCATATTGTTTGTTTAAGGCAAAGTAAAATTCAAAATGTTGATCGGCCCACTGTGAGTTTAATTTTCTAACAGCGTCCTCATTCTGCTTGACATTCAGTAAGAGTGGGAGGAGTCCGTTTCCTCTGAATTTCACATTGAGCATTAAAATTGTCACATACTAATGTCTTATTCAAGGCAAGGCTTCTAGTCTAGCCATTCTTCTTTCTGAACAGATTTATGTTTTGATGCTGTGAGATTGACATCCTGGCGTAGATTGTGATGATTTGTCTGTATTTCTATCTTTCAAGGGAGCACTTGCTTACTGTTGCTGATATCTGATTCATGATCATTTTTGTAGATGAAAAACACAACATGCTCATCTAATGACAATTCTTTATTGTTTCAACCTTTGAATTTCAGATACTAAGTAAAAAGAAATATGGTTTCGAGTTCCAAGGGGCATAAAAATGATAGCAACACAACAAAGGTGGAAATTGGGGAGATAGACACCAGTGCTCCATTTCAATCCGTTAAAGATGCTGTAACCCTCTTCGGTGAAGGAGCTTTTTCAGGTGAAAAGCCTGCCATCAAGAAGTCAAAACCTCATTCTGCAGAGGTAAAATTTTCAGCCGCTTAGTTTTCTTGCTTTCTGTCATTATCCTGCCTTTTTTAATGCTTAAAATTGCTGAGTTCTATTACATTGTTCATTGTTATGAGTCTGATACTGCCATTGTATTTTCTTTGTGTATATTTGAAGTCCCAGAGTTTGGAGTAGGGCTCTAAACTCTAAAGCTTCTAATCTCAATGATTGGGTGGCAACTATGAGACCATGCTTAAGGGTTGCAGTAGTATGGACTTTACATGATATATATTACCATGTTAGCTTGTTATGTTATAACCCTCTTGAGTATTTAAAATGATAATTTGAACAATAGGACATAAGTTGATGTTTTTCTGGACTGAAGTGGAAATTTTTCTACATATTTTCATTCTCTTATTGGTAATGATACTTCTTTCGTCCTCAAATAATTGACCCATTTGTTTTTGTTGTTTTAAAGTACATAATCTAAGTTTTGTTTTCATTAATGTTTAAACATTTAAAGTTAAATAATTCATGTTGTATCATAATTTACAACATACCTTTTCTAAATATATTTTTTGGGAATTTTCTTCACTATTTATCTTTGTAAATATTTGAGTCAAACATTGAAACTTGAAACATGAAAGTTAAATGGATCAATTATTTGAGGACGGAGTGAGTACTAAGCAAGCGGCTATACTTTTGAGATAGAATATGTCCTATCTAATTGTAGGTTTTGCCTAGCTTCTGAAAACTACCTGGGAACTCATAAATGATAGGGAATGATGACTTCCTGATTTATTTATCTCTTATTCCTTGATCACAGCGGGTGTTGGCAAAGGAGACGCAACTTCATCTTGCCCAGAAAGAGTTGAACAGATTAAAGGAACAGCTGAAAAATGCTGAGACAACTAAGGCCCAAGTACTTTCAGAACTTGAAAATGCGAAAAGAACAGTTGAAGATCTGAATAAAAAATTGAAAATTGTTAATGAATCAAAAGATTTGGCTTTGAAAGCTACAGAAGCTGCAAAGAGTCAGGCAAAGAAGATTGGGGATTCCAATGATGGTATTCTTCCAGGAGCCAATGGTGATTGGAAGCATGATCTAGAAGGCGAAAGGGAACAATACATGGTTGTTGCAGCCGAACTGGATGTTGCTAAGCAAGAGTTGAGAAAGCTTCGTCAGGATTGTGATGCATGCTTGGATACAAAAGTGGCTGCCCTAAATCAAGCATCAGAAGCGGAGCAGGCAGCCATAGCAAACATGGGGAGAGTTGGTGAGATTTCGAAGGAGATTTCAGATGTACAAGAATCCATCGGACAAGTGAAGCTTGCATCTCTTGAAGCACAACAAGAACTAGCCAAGATCTTCACCGAGAAGGATGGTCTGAAACAATCATACAAAGCTAGCCTTGAAGATTCAGCAAAGAAAGTGCTTGCACTGAAGAACGAATTTAATTCCAAGCTTCACCAAAATCTAGAACAGAAACTTTCTGAAACCACGAATGAGATTGGGGTTCTGCAGAAGCAAATGGAAGATGCAAAAGCTTCAGATTTGGAGTCTGTCCAAACCGTCGCCTCTGAATTGCTGGGAGCTAAGCAGTCACTGCAGAAAGTAGTCGAGGAAGAAAGCTCTTTGCGGAGCTTGATGGAGTCTCTTAAGTTGGAGCTAGAGAATGTAAAGAAAGAGCATGGAGAATTGATGGAGAAGGAAGCAGAAGAGGAAACAATTGCCGGGAATCTTCATGTTCAATTACAAAAAGCCAAGAATGAGCTTGAAGCTTTCCTTGCAGAAGAATCGAAAACAAGAGGTGCTTGTGATGAGATGGTCTCAACGCTTCACCAACTATCAGTGGAAACAGAAAATGCAAGACAAGAAGCGGAGGAGATGAAAAGGAAAGCTGAGGAGCTGAAACAAGAGGCTGAAATCTCAAAAATCATGCTTGTGGAAGCAGAGGAACAACTGAGAGTTGCTCTAGAAGAAGCAGAACAGGCTAAGGCTGCTGAGGTCTGGGCACTTGATCAGATCAAAGAATTGTCTGAGAGGACAATTGCTTCACGTGCCTCCACTTCCGAATCTGGAGCCAAGATCACCATCTCTAAAGAAGAATTCGAGTCTTTGAGCCGAAAAGTTGAGGAGTCAGACAAACTAGCTGAAATGAAGGTTTCTGCCGCAATGGCTCAGGTAGAAGCTGTGAAAGCCAGCGAGAATGAGGCACTGAAGAGGTTGGAGGCAACACAAAAGGAGATTGAGGAGATGAAAGTTGCAACAGAACAAGCTTTGAAAAAGTCACAGATGGCAGAAGCAGCTAAGAGGGCAGTGGAGGGAGAGCTACGGAGGTGGCGCGAAAGAGAGCAAAAGAAGGCTGCTGAAACCGCATCTCGGATTCTTGCAGAAGCCCAGATGCCAACGGAGTCATCCCCTCAGCACTACAGAATAGAAAAGCAGAATGTGCCAGAGAAAGTAGTTCATGTCCAGAAGCTGGACAAGGCAAAATCTTCTGTCTCAAAGAAGGTACTTATGCCCAATCTAAGTGTCATTTTCAACCGCAAAAAGAATCAGATCGATGGTGGCTCTCCTTCCTACCTACCAGGAGAGGCTCTCTGACAACTTTCACTGGCCTTTTGTACCATTCCTTGAGCTAAAAGTTCCTGTTCCTATTGCTTTTTCCTGTAAATCTGGGTGGATTTATAAGCTTAATTTGAAGGAAATTTTGGTTTTTTTGCATCTTCAGCCCTTGAGGTGATTGAACTCGTATATGGGATCAGAAAAAGTTAGGTTATTGTGGATGGTGTGTACTGAGTGATCAATTTGCCTTGAGATAAATGTAATGACCATAATGCCCAAACAGCCTTTATTGTGATTTGATAATGGCAGCCTCTTAAAGGAGTGGGACTCACGTAACCTTTCTGTTGATAATTCTGATCAAGATTGGTCTACCTCTTTAATGACTCGTCCTTACTTGATCTACATATGATGATAAATTCCTCGGCAAGCAACCGAAACAAAGCAACTGTATGCTTTCTAAGAGTACATAATGGTTGATGCAAGTGAGCACCATCAATGAAAAGTAGATAATCAACCTCAGGCCATTACAACTACATCAATGTAAAGTAGATAATCAATGATTAATTTGAAGGGTGCTCATTGATTTACAGAAACCGCCATCGATGAACCATTTGAGCTTAAACACTACTGCCTCTGTAATTCCAGCATCTTCTGGGTGTTCTTCAGGGCAAGTCACATGAACAGACCTTTGTTCATCTGTGAACCAAAGGCTTGTTGCTTGAGATAACTGTAAAACTGTCGGTGGAAGGCGTGATCTGGAGAGAAACAGTTATCTGTGGTTCGACTACCAGCATACCGCAATGACCCGGAACCTTCCTTCCTACAAAAATGGGGCAGCGATGAATATTCCATCACCTGTTTCCAGATTAAAGAAGTCAGGCTGCGGGAAGATCGAAAGAGATGCAGAAGATGAAGATTATGATATAAGAAAAGACAGCTTGAAATTTCAATGATGTACTTTTAATAACTCCTCTTTCCCACAACCTTGAAGCACCTGAATCTTCCTCCTGGTTCTTTCCTGTAATAGAGGCTTCACTACCTGCATGCATTTTGACATCGAAAACGTTTAATCATCAAATCATAAACGATTGAGAAGGAGAAGAGGAGGATGAACACATACCTTCCAACAGGCCGAAAATACAAATGGGGCATTTACAACATAGTATGTTCCTGTCTTCTCTGGGTAGTTCAAGTCATCAATTGTTGAAATAACTGTTAAAAACTGAAATAAAAACTGAAACGTAAGACTGCATCATGAATATATTTAGAACTTCTCAACTTCCCAAAGAATGGAGGATACAAACTTCTCAACTTTAAACAGTAAAACTTCATGAGCTCAAAAGGATACCTTTATTTGGCTCAATGCTGAGAGTTTGAGGCCGGACATATCTAGAACTTTCAAACATGTGTGAATAGGGTGGCGGTACTTCTTACTTGCAGAAGGCTTAAAGAAAGGAACACTTTATTGTCATAACCATTATAGATCAGAATTAGAAGAAAGTTCAAATCTGCTAGTAACACTTACCAAGACAACACGATCTCTGTATTCGTTCAGTTGGATATGTGACTGCACGTAATCATCGACCTAAAACATGAAAAGTCGTACACTTTGAATTCGAAATGCTGCAAAGATCATGCCTTTAGCTCCACCATGTTAAACATTTTATGGAAGAACAGGCAAAGGTTTACTTACAGATGCTTTGTCAAATGTGCTTAGTCCAACTCCTGCAGCAATGACAGGAAGACCCTGGCGAATGATTCGAAGGTTAGAACCATTAGAACGATCTGATTAACGGAAAAAAACAAGCAGCTTTTTTTAAGATAAAACTACCTCCTTCGAGAAACCTGATAACCCAACAAGATGGGATTCTCGCACTGCTCTGTACACATCACTAGGAATTATTTGTTTCTGTTTGGTGAACAAAACAACCTCACTGTTATGATTCTGATGTGAAGATTTCAGGTTCAACACTGACAAATCTTGTACTACTGTCGAAATCTGAATGTCGAAAACAAACTGAAACATCTACTTCTAGAAATCTCACCGATAATATACTGTCAACTTCATTCTGTACCCTCCATCGCAAACAATCGGTTAACTAGAAAATCAACAAGATTACCACCTTAAGAAGCTGAAGATAGATTATATCATAAAAGCATTGATGTGGAGATATAATGATTCTAACCATTTTATGAGCTTTATCAACATTCCAGTCTCTTGCTTTGAGAAACCGTCCCAAAGTCTCCAATGGATAACCTTGGTGCATATTCTGCAGCATAAGAAAGTTAGCTAGGAATTTTTGCTAGACAAGTTTCTGATAAGCAACCTGTGTGTAGTTTCAGAGACAGTAAAAGCAATGGCAAAGAAGGAAACTTAAAATATGACAGAATTACACATGCTACAGCTTTCACAAATATACTTGTCTGTGACACTGTTTTTGCTTTAGTTTCATTGAACTTGGTTTAAAGTAGAAAATTACAAATCTTGAATTTCTGCAGCTTGTTAATGGTTCTAGAACTGTATGTGCAGGAGACGAGAAATTCTACTATTCCAAACGTTGGTTAAGCAATTCATAAGGATAAAAGCTAGATTTTTTAGGAGCAAACCAGTTTTATTAAAGTAAGATCTGGTTAAAGATGATAAGAAAGTATATAATCCTCTTCAAACTACTTGATTGCAACAACGAATCCAATATGAATGGCGCTAGCAACTCACGGTTCAGAAACTAGGAATATTAAAAGAAAACCTAAGTGTCTGTTTAGTTACCAAAATTTTCATTTTAAAATTTCTTTGTAAATAGTTGGTTTTATAAGTAGTTACTCCCTTCGTCCCTATTTAATAGTTATGTTTGACTTTCAAACTTTTGTTTGACTCATTTTTTTACTAGGAAGAAGTTTCTCAAAAAAATTAGAAAAAATATTTATAGAAACTAGACACATTGATTTGTCTTATGCATATATGTTACTTAACTTTATATATCAAAATGTAGAAGAAAAAAAAATATAGATTAAATGCTGAAAAAGAAACGTAACTATTAAAAATTGCCGGAGGGAGTATTAAGGAGAGAAAACCTTATTTCGAAAACTTTATAAAACTCAGGTGTTAAAATAGAAAACCTTATTTTGAAGTTCTCGATTCTAATATTAGAGTGTTCAAAATTTTGAAAACAAAATTTTCCATCACTTAATCACTAGTTATAATCCAAATATTTACAAAGGAAAATTGAAACGAAAAATTTAGAAATTTTTCATAACTAAACGGACCCTAAAAGTTGAGAAAATTTTGAAACTCTTAAGCATGCATTAGTGACCTCTCATCAAAAGAGTTGATGAACCACGAGCTGAGAAAATATAATGTTCACTTGACTACTTTGGTTTCCATAGCAACATCATCAAAAAGGTAGCAACTTTACATACAGATTTGCAAAATCACCAAACCTCTAGAACAGATTCCAGAACAAAAACACGAAATTCACAATCGATTTAGGCAGCAAAAGGCAGAGAGGAGCTGTACAATTCACCAAAATCAGAAACTTTCCTTTAATACCTCAAATCTGAGGATCATGGCAAAAACGTAAATTTAGAAATAATTACAGTATTCAAGAATTATCAGAGAGAAACAAAACTAACCTGGAAGGTCGTCCTGAGAGTCTCATCAACTGTACACCATGACCCAAAGCCAAACAAGAAGTAGAGAAAGCAAAGATTAGAACTTTACATGAAATGAGAAGACTCAACAAAATGGAACACAAAGTTTGAACATTCAAAGCTCACCATCCTCCATTAAAGACTGAAGCTTTTCAATTGCAGCTTGATGAGAGATGCCCATGTTCTTTGGGAGGGATAAACAAATAATGGGTCACTTAAATCTCTCTCTCCAAGCTGAAATTAGCCTGGAAAAGAGAAGCTAAAAAGATTTTTGGGAAGAACACGAGAGACCTGTTCTGTAATGAGGTTGGTTTGTGAATCTGCTAATTGAAATTTATACACCCCCTTTAAAAAAAACAAAAAAAAAACAAAGAAAGAAAGAAATTTATACACCGAGTTGACTGAAGGGTCAAGGTGGAAAATTAGACCAAGTTTAGGAGTTTATTTCAAACATATTGTGCTATGGTGACTTAGTATAACTTTTTTTTTCTCAAAATATTTTAGCCAATTTAAAAGGGTCTAAATGCACTATTAGTCCTTCTATTTTAACAACTCGTACGAGGTAGTTCATGAACTTTGACTCATTATGATTTAATCATTTAACTTTGCAAAATGATGTGAATTAGTCTCTTAAATTTAATTTCTTATTATCTAGTCCTCTAACTTTGTAAAATTTTGTGAGTTGGTCTATATCTTAAACTTTTAGTATTTCTACAAAATTATCATATTATTTATCAACTTCTATTTGTATCCAACTAATGGATCACTTAATTA
>JBBYHH010000010.1:1326656-1338777 GCA_038382905.1 Daphne laureola | reverse complement strand
AGGACACGCGCAATAGTTAAAGGACTAAAAATGGACTTTAGTCTAAATAATTATAGGTAACTGCTTCAGAAAGTAGTTGAGTAGACTACATTTGCTCTAGTCTGCCTTTTGGTTTTCGCCCTTCCCCGTGAAGCTTCCGCAGCTGCTGCTCTAGTCTTTGCCTTGTCAACAAAAGCATTGCTTCTTGGATGCAGAGGACGTGGCTATGAACTTGTACCAGCATGCAACCCAAAACATGTTCTCAATGTACATCATCAAATGTTCACAAAGAGAAGTATAAATAATCAAAACTCACATCATTAGCTCTTTTACTTATGAAGGTATTTCCTTTTGGTTTCTTAGGACGCCCTCTTCTTGTTGCAGCTGGAGTTGAATTGTTATTCTATGAAAGTCGAGCATAAAGAGAAATGTTAGTGAAAGGCTTTACATCCAACATAAAAGAAGTGCATGTGCAGAGTTAAAAAAGCATACATTGACCTTTTGTTTCTTTTTTTTTTTTTCGTTTCAAGAACTTTGTTTTGTTGTTGATGCAGTTGTCTTCCTCTCTTTACTGCCCCTTGTAATAAAGGTTGAAGGGTTCTAGCAGGTCCTCCTATTATGTCCTGCTTTCCTGCAGTTGGAGCAGTTAACAATCATACTTGTCTTGGATATTTTCTGTTTACTTGGATCCTCACCTTCTTCCCTTACTCTCTTCTATTTTGGGTGTCCCCTGGTTCTCTTCTTTTTAAGTGGTGGTTGATTGGCCTGATTTTATGGTCGTAAATTATTCTGTGATAATCTGTCTAGTAGCATGTTAAATTATTTTTAATAATTTTATTAATGTAACCTATGTAATTAATGGATTAATTCTAATTGGACTGTACCCGATATGATGGCTATTCGGATTAAGAATTAGAATTAGAATGTAATTATGTTTCTCTATTTTATCTCTTATAAATAATGGGTGTTAGCATTAACCTAACTATCAATACCACACATAACAAAAAATAGTGCCTTTGACATCATCAAAAAATGTACCGAGATTAGTCCTAATTATTGTATTTAATTTTATACAAATTAATCTCATTAGAAAGATCATGTTTTATGGTGTATTGAACGGAAATAATCCAACAATTGATATCTGCTAGATTTATAACAAATTGATTTGCCGATAAAAGTATATACATGCGATTGAGTTTTCTTGTAATCGTCGGATTTTGTGTTTCGGTGAAGTGTTCTTTATATTTGTATTGGATTAATGTCATATTACCGGCGATTAAGTCACTGCCCTATGAACTTTGAAAGATTAATTTTATCGGATTCCCTTTTTCAGTTTAATGTGTTATTGAAATTGATTGTTTGTGAACTTTAAAGTTTTGGTCAATATCATGTTTGAGAAATTGTTTTTTTTTTGTTGGTTCAGATTGCTATCTGCCACTTTAGAATAACATTCATGTATTAAACACATGTAGCACTAACTATCTTACATGTTGCCACATACTTTACATGTAAGTATTAAGGTAAATAAATAAGAATAATAATAATAATAATAATACAAAGCAAACCCAAAAAAAACTTAGACACACTAATCAAAGTCTACCATTCGGCCCACAAGTGGCCAACTTCATGCTTGGCTGAATACTACGTATTATAAACTCAATTTTAACTTGCATTCCAATTTCTCTTCATATTCTCCATCTTTCATAATTAGATAATTTTAATCACACACCTAACATTGCTCTTAGAGGATAACCTACTCATTGATAACACACCTTCTAAGCCTTATGTAAGCTTAGAATTAGAGATGAAGACTCGAGGCAAAGTTGCTGAGAGTGCAAACCACGATGTCCTTACTCAAGGTACTATGAACCCACAAGCATGAATAACTTAAGCAGCCAAGAAACAACAGGACTAACAACAAAACGAAATCAAGAATTTATAATCTTCCCATATTTCTCCAATTTTTTTATCTGAAAAATAAGATTTTTCCATTCATAATTTTCTTCTCACAAAGTTTCC
Organism: Daphne laureola; assembly: GCA_038382905.1. Lineage (NCBI taxonomy): Eukaryota > Viridiplantae > Streptophyta > Magnoliopsida > Malvales > Thymelaeaceae > Daphne > Daphne laureola. Next base: position 1,336,779 of record JBBYHH010000010.1, on the reverse strand, counting down.
CATATTTCTCACAAAGTAATGTTGCAGATAGTATTTCAACAACTAAAATCAGTTTATCACATCTTCTTTTAATGAGTTACTTATTTAACGTTCTTAATGTTTATTTTAATCTAGTGGTGTTCGGGTCGAGGTTGTTTTATGGGCAGAGAAAATTGAGATGCTACAAGGCATATTAATTTCAGATTCTGAAAGTCCATTGATTGTCGCGGTCAGGAGCACATATTCTAGGTGTTTTAAAGGTAAAATAATTTGATCTAATTGGTATATAAAAAGTGTTAGTATGATATGAATGATAATAGATAATGTTAATTTATCAATTGTATATATAGGTAGATACTTCGTGGCATCCACTTGGGACACCAAATTATATTTCAATCCTCAGGTGCCTCAACTCGAGATGGTTTATTTTATTTTATGTATGGAAATCATAAAATCCTTTATAATCGTCTTTGTTTTGGTTGAACCAATAGTGGTCCAGTTAATCGTGAAGTCACAGAAAACAGTGTTGAACAGAGCAGTACAGTTAAAACTCCAACATTACGGCGCGCGACATTAGAGATGCTAGAAAATATACGTGCCTCACATTTTTCAGAGGTATGTTTGTATATAGGTGGCATTGGTGATCATTGCTTTTATTAGATTTATGGTTTCTTGATTTTTATTCAGTTTTTGTTTCCCAAAAAAAGGTGCGGTTGTTCAGATGTCGTGCGACAATAATGTCTATGAATGACAACTTTATAATGTGATATACCGCATGTCCAATATGCATGAAAAAAGTTACTGCAATTGGACGACAATTCTATTGTGAAAAATGTAATAGTAAACTGTCGCACTCCATCCATTCGGTAAGTCAAGTGTTACATGTCATCGATAAACATTTCCTACTATCCACCTGACGTATTCAAAGTGAACTCTTTATTCTTTACATGAAAACTGCATTGAACAATACTTTCAGATATAATTTGGAAGTCTACGTCATGGATTTAACTTCTTCATCAAGTTTCGTTATATTCGATAAAGTTGCCACACAACTTCTTGAATGTGATGCAGTGACGTTTTCAAGGATTGAATCAATAGTATGTGTAATATGTTATTCCTTTCCCCAGTCACATTTTTATTTACTATATATTTATATGGAATTTTTTTTTTTATGTGGAAGAACTAGCCTCCCGATTGCATAAATTGAAAACAAAGGACTTGATATGGGAGATACAAATTACTGATTTCAATTTTGACAATCCGTACTCTGGATTCACAGTGAATTTTTTTACAAAAGTTGACCATGCTTATGAAGCTGGATTATTATTGCATTCAATATGCTCGGTACATCATAATGTTTCTTCAACTATATATTTTTCATTTAATACGTCATCATTTTATTTTTTATATCTCTTATGTAGCTTTTGTTTCACTTTTGGTACATGTGTTATAAATCTCACCGAAGTTCAAGGGAGAAACGGATTGCTCATGATGATGCTGAAAACCCCGACAGGACAACAAAGCGGTTAGTATTACAACATTCATTAATGCGTATAGTTAAACATAAACTTTACCTAACATTACATAGAATAAATTCTTGATTTTCTTATACTTGTTAAAATGTTTGCTCATGTTTATGAGGTTTAGTCGTAATGAATCGTCGGTTCAAGAAATGCCTCAAAGTGAAACGGTAGACATGTCTTCAGTTGAAGTCGGATTGAACAATGTCATCATATCTGATTGGTATGACATTTTTCACATTATTAATTACAAACATTTTATTGTTTAATGGAGTAGTACGTTTTATGGTAATGCTTATATTTTTTTGTATTTTTTATAGTTATGATATGTCTCATCACGCAATTACGGAACTCATGACAGATGTTGAGGAGAAGTCCAGTGATCCAGATTTTCACTAACATTTTAAGTTTCCTTCATTCATTTACCATATAAGCTGTCATGATGTAATGCTTTCTTTTTACTGGTTTGGATTTCAGTTAATTAGTTCTGATTAACTAACTTTCTCTAAATAATTACATGACCGTAAACCTATTTTATATTCGTTCTCATGGATATACCATCAAAATATTATATTATATTACCCTTTGTTGGCCATAAAGCGAAACTCGTGCCAATGGTGGGTATTTTGTATTCGTTCTCATGGATACACCATCAAATTTTATATTATCTTACCATTTATTGGCCATAATGCAAAACCCCTACCAACGGCGGGTATTTAAACTAGTTTTCTTGTAAAATTGTTTTAACGTCATTGTACGTTTGGTGAACATTAACCACATGTTCAACTTTATTAATGGTGGTAAAACTTAGACCGGACTAACCGGTTAAACTGTGAACCAATCATTTAGCCGACCCAGTTATTGGTTTTGTAGAAGAAGAATGGTCAAAACCGGTCAAATCCTTTAAAAAACAGTTAATTCAGTTAAAACTGTGATTAAAAGACCACCATGAGATATTGGGTGGCGGTGCAACAATGAAAGGGGCAATGGCGCAAAGCTGGAGAGGCCGTGATGCAACGGTATGCTGAGGTTGTAGGTGCTACTGGTGAAAGGGACGAGTCAAAGCGTAAGAATTTAAAGTTTAAGGATTAATTTTTTAAGTTTACAATCTTTAAGATGAAAATACACATTAATCCATAAAATCTGACAGAATTTGTCAAGCATTTTAATGTTAATGGCAATTTGACCCATTTTCTAAACATTAGTGGTATTTTTATCCAAAACAACTTTAATAGCAAAAAGTTACAACTCCCAAACATTAATAACAAAATGATCATTTTTCCATTCAATTCCCAAAAGATATGATAAGAGTTATGGAATCCAGCTTCAACCTTAATCAATCCCTTGTGTCACCTTCTTGGATGTAAGCTTTTTCTTTTCGTTTGTTTTTGTTTTGTTGTTTTTTATTTTTGTTTGGATATTTTTTGCTTTTTTAGGTTGTGTTCTCACAAAGATTACTACAAAAAATAAACAACAATTCAAAATTTTCTCACTTTTTTCTCACTTTTCAAATTATTCCCCCCCCCCCCTTTTTTTTTGTGTGTTTTGTTGAAAAGAAAAACAAATTACTCAAATACTTTTGGGTCTTAAAAGAAATCATTGGTTTATTAGCTTCCACATGCAATTGGAGTTAGGTTAGAGGTTGATGGGGTTGATCATGAGTGAATGGATTATTTGGTATGGGCATATGTTCCTCCATATCCAATGACATTATTTGAGAGGACAAAATGGCTAAAGGCATCTAAAAAAAAAAAAAAGACAGAATTAACCAATCAGCATCCCCATCCAGATCACTTGTCTTTGTCCCTAGTGAAACCCGAATAAAACTAAACTAGAGGGGGTACATTGAACATGTATTATTTGCTCGAGGGTCATCTTGGTATTATAATCTGCAAGAGATGGACAGCGGTGGATTTCCCAGCAACGAATCAAACTCTTCTCCGCAACGGATTGCTTTTGCTTTTGCGTTTGCGTTTGCGTTTATAAAAGCTCGCTGCAATTTGATTTCCGAAGCTTCGGTAGATCCGTACAAGTGAAACGAAGTTCGTCTAGAATTGTTTTCCCCGTGAGTTCTCTTTCGGTTATCTGTAATTCGTTAGCGTGATCGATTTTAAATTGTTATTTGGTTGGTCTCAAGACTGGGTTTTTCGAAAGATCAAAGCTTTGGTTTTAGATAGATTGAATTTTGGTCGAATTCCGTCTCGTTCGATTGAACTGCTGTCCGTTCATCGGTAATCGGATTTTGGGTCCGAGGTATTTTTCTTGTTTTTTCTTTTATGCTTAGGTTAGTCTGCTAATTGTTTCTCGGTTCAATACGGTGACTTGACAGAGCTTCTTGCATCTATGTGACCATCTAATGGATGGAGAAAGTCTGTTCGGTGGTTATGTGTTGATGCCACAAAGAGTTAATTTTGGCGGATAATTGAGTGGTGTTTAGATTATCTGGTAGTGGACAAGACTGCTTTTTCATGTTTTAGTTTTAGTTTTCCTTTCTGGGAAAGATCTATGGCTAGACCAGACTTTTGTTAGGCGTGGTTCTGTTGAGTACAGATATAGCTTAAGTATTTTACACATTTTACTTGTTGAGGACATGACATGTTTGATGAGAAGTCTATATCTGATAGGAATTGATGCGGTTCCCTTTCTATTTTAACGATCATGCTGTCTCACTTTATAATGAATGAATTTGTTATATGAGTACATTTTGTGTACAGATGCTGATTTTGGCCTTCTCTTACAGTAATCAATTTTGGGTTCTCTGTCTGCACTGCACTTTGGTGGGCTTGGTTTGTGGAATACAATGGTTAAAAGGTTCCTTTTTTCTACTTTCAGTATCTGCTGGTAGAGAATGACAATTCTAAATAGAGTTTCTAACTTATATTGCTTTTGAACAGTTATGGAGTTTTTTGATGAGCTGGGAATATCATGTTTCAGTTCATAGAGAGCATAGCTACTTTTTTGCTGCGTTGCTGCGATAGCGATTTATACAAGCAATCAAGAGGCCTTACAGATCCTGAGCTTCTGGCAAGAGAGACAGTCTGTAAGTCATCAAATGCTTTCTCCATAGATGTTATTTAGATTTTGATTAGCAACCTATCCTCTTCTATTTGCACATGCCTGAGTGTGTATATGTGTGTATGAGAGAGTGAGTGACAGAGAGAGAGAGATGCGTGCAGGGAAAGATGGTGTTTTAATATAATGTTACCATGTTACATTTCTCTGGCAAGACATTGATGATTCTTACTTTGCGTGTATGCTACAGTCAGCGTAAGTGAAATTGAGGCACTTTATGAACTCTTTAAGAAGATCAGCAGTGCTGTGGTTGATGATGGGCTTATTAACAAGGTGCGGAAACTCTTTTGTTTATGCTCATGCTTCTAAAAGTAATAGCTTTGCTTAATGAATTTGAAATCTTGATGAAATGATTTTAGCAGATGATGATTTGCTAGATTTCTACAGTCATGTTCCATGATGTACATGTTGATTTATCAATATCAATCTTGAAATGGGACATGGCTATAGCAATTATCTCAACTCACCGCCCTCTCATGATATTTTCCATGCAAGTGGAAAACCTATGATGATACAGATTTGAAACTTCATCTCATGTCTCCTTCGTAAGAAGGTTGCAACAGGAAAGACATCTGGCGTAAAACTTTGCCACTATGCTTTTGCATGAATTTATAGTGTCAACTAACTTTGAAAATTGATTGCCACTATAAACTTCATGTCTTCTTCAACCCCAACATAGTTTGGATTAAGGTGCTATTTGATGATGATGATTTGCTAGATTTCTCATTTAGCTTTGAGGATATCACTCTTTCTATTATTTTTCTTCAAATAAAATTGTTTTGTTTCTTTGACTCTCTGCAGGAGGAATTTCAGTTGGCACTGTTCAAGACAAACAAGAAAGAAAGCTTGTTTGCTGATCGGGTATGTTCATCTGTTTGGTTCATCTGTGAGAACAGTGTCAGGGTCATGTCTTCTCGTTAGTGGCTTATATGCAATTTCCACCATTGCATGGCTTATCAACTGCAGGTTTTTGATTTGTTCGACACAAAACATAATGGAATTCTAGGTTTTGAAGAGTTCGCTCGTGCACTCTCAGTTTTTCATCCAAATGCCCCTATTGACGACAAAATTGAGTGTGCGTATTAGTTATGATTTCTCCATACTGATCTTTAACTGCTGCTTTGAACACTTGTTTGTTTTGTGATGTTTTTCATCCAGTTAACATAAATGGCTGTTCAAACCATATGAATACATCAGTGTTAACAATAAGCTCATTTTGATTTTTCGTCTTTTTCCCCAAAAATTCCGTTGGTTGTTCTTTGTTTCTCTCAACTTTTATATTCCATTGCAGTTTCCTTTCAGCTATATGATCTAAAGCAACAAGGTTTCATTGAAAGGCAAGAGGTATGTTTTCTTCATTTCTTTACTTGTGTGCTCTGTCCCATGTCTTTCTTCCCTTGAACGTTTCTCTTACTAAACTATGTAGGTGAAACAAATGGTAGTGGCTACGCTTGCTGAATCTGGAATGAACCTTTCGGATGATGTTATAGAAAGTATAATCGACAAGGTTTTGCTCTGATTAATCAGGCTTCTTATTTTTGGATTCCTAGTTTAGTTACAAGCTCATAAAAGCGAACTCTTGGCTCTTGCTTGCAGACCTTTGAGGAAGCTGATACGAAACATGATGGGCGGATTGACAAGGAAGAGTGGAGAAGCCTCGTTTTGCAACATCCTTCCCTGTTGAAAAATATGACCTTGCAATACCTCAAGTGAGTTTCAGGATCACCCTCTATTTTCCATCTCAATAACTTCATGGAATCAGAAAGCAGAGAATGAGTTTTACTTATGTACATTGACTTATCGGGAATTAACCAAAATTTGAATAATATAGGAATTAACCAAAATAAGAATAATATAGTACTTGACACCATGTTTTACTTATCAGTTCATCACATAAACCTTTTCGAGGGCCGTGGTAAGGGGTGACGCACGTTATGGATGGTGGTGACAGCTGCCACCACTGACTTTTGGGTTAATATAGCGTGTGTTCTTGGAATTTTTTTAAATTGAGGTGAAATTTATGAGATGAAAAGATTATTTGACGGGTTCTCTCTCTCTCTCTCTACAGTATAAAGTTCTGTAGAATATCCATTTTAGGCCTAATAGACTTTTTTGTTATGCCCTACTCACCCAAATGTTAACAGTTGCTCTCGCTAGTGTAATTTTCTGGTTCCGCCCCTGACCGTGGTTGCTTCTTACATGCATCACCATTCTTTGACAGTGTCTTGTTTATTATGTCGCTGATGGTTGTATTCGAACTTAGTCTAGGGCTGACCATCAGCCGAAGCATTTTTGCATGGAACAATATGTTTTCGTTCTCTTTTAAAAGCATGTTTCCTTATAGTTAGGCTCTGAAACTTCCCGATGAGCTTGTTACGGATAAAGCAGAATGAAGACACACAATTCATGTAGTCTATCTTATCCAGTTGGGGTTAAGGCTCAATATTGATTGATTAATTGATTGATCGTGCCTTATTTAATTTTGCAGGGATATCACGACGACATTCCCAAGCTTTGTCTTTCACTCTCAGGTGGAAGATACCTAAGAGATCAAGATGGCCATTTTGCTCCCATGTAATGTAAGTTGCGGGGTCTTTTCTCCGATCCGAGGGCTGTGAGAGATTTCGTTCTATTTGCTGGTATTGTTTGATTTTGTTTCCTTTTTTTGGATGGTTGTATTAGACTATTTAAGTGCTGCTTCAGGTTCTGAATTGTATTTTGATCCTCTTATTATGAATCTTTGATATTCCAAGGAAATGCAGAAGGTTGGTGAACTATGAATCATTTCTTTTCTTTCCTTCTATTTTCAATTATTTATTTTTTTCCTTACAAAAACAAAAATGTGTTTTAAGCTGTACATTCATGCAGAATCAAATTCAGTAGCAGAAGCTCTGCATTCATTTTCATGTAACGCTTTTGGTCTCAGCCTTGAGGAAATTACTTCGGTTCCATTTGGCAGTAATAACTTAGCAGGTGGTTTAGTACAGTAACCTGGAGTATTAAAGAAAATGTTAACTTACAATTATCATGAGGTTAGGTTAAACTTTCAGTTTATCCCTATTTTGTTTCTGAAACCTACAAAAATTCCTGAGGTATGTGAATTTTACAAAAATTCCTTCGAGGTATCTGAACTTTTTTCACAATTTATGTTAACCCAAGCATATTTACCCTGCTAGAATGGTCTCCCCACCACCCTAGCATCTCCCAACCTCGTCCCGCCCAGCCCTCTTCCAAACGTCATACTCGCCCGAGCCTAGTACCCTCCCTCGTGCTAGTGATGGAGTCAGGATTTTCGGTTTAGGGGTTCAATAACTAATAAAAAATAAAATTAAATGATAACATAAAAAATATTTGTTGAAAAATTGATATATTACTACAAATTGGTATAATATAAAAAATCTATTATAAATGCATATGTCTATTCAGAAAGTTTGAGCAGAACACCGGGCTCTTTTAAAGAGCAAAATTTAATTATCAATCTATTATTTAAATCTATTATTTAAATGAATCTTATATAATTTATATAAACATAAAAAAAAATTAACTATTGTCTTCATTACTAATATATTAATACTACTACATATTAGTAACTTTAGGGGGTCATGACCCACCCCACTATGTATGTAGCTCCGCGACTGCCTCGCACCTACAGCCTGTACTCCAACCCCATCACCAACTTGTACGACTAGCCCACCCTCGATCATCTCTTCCCTGCCTGTTTGTAATGGGCAGGGGGCGAGAGGCAGCCGAAGGGGTTGGGCTTGAGTGGTCGGCGAGAGTCATCAATGGGGTTGGTGGCAGGCAAGGCAGAGAGGGAGGGAGGGGAGGTGCTGGGTGGCAAATGAGGGAGGATGGTAGTCTATTTTGGGGGAGGGGGTAGCTAGGGCGAGAAACAGAATTCGTAAATTTGTTCAAGTATTAAAACATGCGGTACGTCGGGAGGTTATATCCAATTCATCATGGTCTCTCTCTTTACCAATCAAGCACCACTACCTCCCATCCCATAAGATTCGGAACGTTGGGTTTTTTCTTTTTTTAATCAATTCAACATCTTCATGAGATAGAAATATCAAATTTTCATCTCGTACAGTTTTTGTTTTTTTTATACAGTTTTAAAACGATAGTTAACACAGATGAAACTATAAATTAAATATTCAAAAGCAAACATTCAACATTCAAAACTAACTTTTGGGTAGAAGGTAACCTCTAACAAAACAAAGCCCGAAAACACTCATAAGAACATGTGAGTGTTGGATTTGTTCTCTGCATTAAATTTTTCATAGCTGGAAAAAGAAAAACCTGAACCAATTCAATCAGAGCACTATAAAACTCAAAAATATATTTTCCAGTGCAATCAGTCGATTACCATATCCATCGTTTCCACAAAAGAAGCCTTAGGTAGCAACGAAGACTAAGAAAACAGAAATCTAAATAAGTATAACTGGAATTACGTTCTCAACTAAGACTAAGAAAATCAAAATGCCACCTCATTAGAGAAAAGATAAAGAGCTTAATCAACCTCCTCCATCTTGCTACCCTCAGCATCAGCATCATCCTCAAGCGCTGGCATGTCAGGTTCAGCCTCTACCTCATCCTCATCGATACTCAGTCCGAGTTTCAGCATCCTGTGGATCCTGCTGCCGAAGGTGTTGGGCTCATCCAGACTGAAACCGGAGGTGAGGAGTGCGGTGTCGAACAGAAGGAGAATTAGGTCCTTCACAGACTTGTCGTTCTTATCGGCATCAGCTCTCTTCCTCAGCTCCTCCATGATGGCATTCTCAGGGTTGATCTCCATCGTCTTCTTGGAAGACATGTACCCAGCCATGCTGCTGTCCCTCAGGGCCTGAGCTTTCATGATTCTCTCCATGTTGGCTGTCCATCCGTACTCACCGGTAACCAAGCAGCAGGGAGAGTCGACAACACGGTCTGAGACAATGACCTTCTCAACCTTGTCACCCAACACATCCTTGATCACCTTGCAGAGACCCTCAAACTTCTCCTTCAAGGTTTCTTTCTTCTGCTTCTCATCCTCGCTCTCATCAAGCTTCAGACCCTCCTTGGTTGCAGAAACGAGTTTCTTGCCCTCAAACTCCTTCAGCTGACCAATAGCATACTCATCGATGGCATCAACCATGTAGAGGACTTCATACCCCTTCTTCTTTAGTCTCTCCAGGAAAGGAGAGTTCTCAACAGCCTTCTTGCTCTCACCAGTTATGTAGTAGATGTCATTCTGTCCCTCCTTCATTCTTGTAACATAATCCTTCAAACTGGTCAACTCCTCACCGCTCTTGGTGGAGTGATACCTCAACAGCTCAGCAATTTTGGTCTTGTTCTGGGAATCCTCATGAATACCCAGCTTGAGGTTCTTGGAGAAGGCCTCATAGAACTTGTCATAGTCCTCTTTGTTCTCAGCAATCTCTTGGAAAAGCTCAATACACTTCTTCACCAAATTCTTGCGGATAACCTTCAGGATCTTGTTCTGCTGCAGCATCTCTCTTGAAATGTTAAGAGGGAGGTCCTCAGAATCAACAATACCCTTGACAAAGCTAAGG
>JBBYHH010000010.1:1286823-1303078 GCA_038382905.1 Daphne laureola | reverse complement strand
TTTCTCACGTCACTGAATATTTTATTCTAACAGAATAAATCATTATATTTTTGTTATTGCACTAGTTTAGCTATTCAGTCTAAATTTTGATGATTTTTCAAGTGAAAATAATATGGATTAAACAAGAAATTTAATATAAATTGTCTCTAACTATTTAATTAAGTTATTTCCTTTTACCCTAACAGCATTTAATTTTGTCGTTAATATTTTTTTTTAACATTTGTTATTTTAATTAGACTAGAAATGGGAAATTAAAGAGATCAAAACTTTAAAAACTTACACTGAAATAATTCTAAACTTACACTGAAATAATTCTGATCAATGCGAATCAATCCATCAATAAAATGGAAACGATCTATCACAGTACCGATGTTTATCGATCAATGAGAGTCCATCCGTTCTAATGCGCATCCCTGCTTCTCTCAATCATTGTTTCGTATGGTAAGAATCGTAAGATAGTGTTTTGGTGATGGCTGAATGTTGAACGAGGGCCATGTTTGTAAATAATGTCGAGAAATGAGAAATTTTAGAAAAAAAATTATAATTAAAAGGACTCTAAACCTTAGGAATGAGAAATTTTAAACTCGTTTAACCCCTTGTTCAGTAGTTCATGGACTATGTTAATATCAGTGATCAGGTCCTTTGAAATACAAATTGAAATTCATTACATGTTTTCCAAATAGAATAATGAAGGTAGCCACTAAATCTAATATGATATGATCTCACCCGCCGGTACAGGACGCGCCTCGCCTCAGAATCCTCTCTCCAGAGTTTATCATAATGCACAAATACAGAACAAATACCGAATGATCGTTAGACATCAATACCAGTCCATACTAATGTCCACCAGAGATGAGAAAACAGATCCGCGCAACAAAAAATTATGCTTCGCACCCAAAATCAGCCCGACTTCTTTGTTCAATTTGAATAAAAAGGTTGAAGCATAAAAGCTACATCAATACTAATCTAAGTTGATCGGGCCATATCTCTCTCTCATTTCAGGTTTCTCTACCAAGGATAACCAAGTTTTTCTACTATCTCAATCAGGAAGTTCTACATAAAAGCATCTCAAACAGAAGGGGGGATGCAAAGAATCCGGGCCATTCAACCACTAGACAAAGCACCAGACCAACAACAAGAGACCTCAGTTGCATCTCAGGTCAGTCATTACGTTTTGGATAATATCCTCAACATGGAACACACTACCATAATGAAAGGAGGCACTAAGGCCGCAAAAAATCGTTAATTGAATCAAAGCATGCAAGACCATGCAACAGAGGACACAATCAGCATAAGCTATAGCACATTGACAGCAGATGCCTACAGAAAACCACGACACAATTCAACAACTTGCATCTTACACGTGAAAAAAATCACATATTTCAACCACCCAGATAGATTTAGCATCACAGGCTGAAATCTTACCACAATCACCTATCACGAAGGTGATCTAGAGCTTGCAAAAAATCACATATTTCAACCAGCCAGATAGATTTAGCATCACAGGCTGAAATCCTATTATAATCACCTACCAAAAAGGTAATCTAGAGCTTATCAACTAGAAAATACTAGACATCCTCCAGCTGAACACTTATAAAATATAAATTCAGGTGACAGCCGAATGGAGTGTGCAGAACTTAAAAGTTCAGAAGCTCTTCAACAGAGCGACCAACACCACCCAAGAAGCTCACCATAAGACCACACTCCATAAAAGACATAAAGAAAGACACAGAGAACCAACAATCTTGTTTCTAGAGATACTAGAAAAGAAATGCTCAACATGTCAATCACTGATACAAGATCCATGCATATAGAATACAGAGAGCAACAGAACAATGGTCATACGCTTTAGAAAGAACACTCAACCGAAGTAAAAAAAGTACATTATTAGAAACTGTATTTCTAAAAATTTAAAAGCAACTCCTAACATCAATGACTGTAAAGAAATATAAAGACTATCCTAGAACAGATCAGCGGTTTTGGCAACCAGGACCTCAGCTATGGTCCTATGGATCACATCTAAAAGGTGTAGATCAAGTGTCCGTAAAAGCACAGGAAACACATTCATCAAGCCAGAGTTTATATATAGTCTGCAATCACGAAATCACCAGAACCACAAAAAGCATCTCCGCCAACAAGCTGTCAGACACCTGAATCAAACACCCATTCACAACTCAATTCATCATACCAACAAAACAAGCACAGATTATGAAGATAAAAATTAACACAGTAGAGAATGAATCATGTCACAAAATAAAAACAGACAGATGCTCAGACATGTAAATATCAGCATAGCTCAAGTACCTAGAAGAGAACACGTATTAGATTGTCTCTATAAAACAAAGAAGCAGGTTTAAGTTGTCGAATCTCTTCTTGTTGCCTTGCAACAAATAGGATCTCCAATACCAACTTAAAAGAAATATTTGAATCCAGAATTTAAAGAACCAACCATGAACCACCACAAAGTAGATAAAAAAAGGAAAAAAGTGAAGACACCTTCAACTACAACATGCCATCCAGTGGCTAGATAAAAAATTAGATCAGTGCATAAGCATGGTATGAACAACTGCTTGCCCTTTTAACCAGAGAATACTTGAACACAGGGAGTGCAGCGATTGCATCCGAGATATCATGTCATAAAAAAAATACTATAATTGTCATAAAAAAAATACTATAATTTCTGACATCTGATGGTACCGGACATAGGTCAGTCTGAATTGAACATGAAAACAAAATAGAGTGGCAGCCCAATGCAGTTACAGAAAACGTCTTATTCTCTCAGTCTTGCATTAATTGATATGTTTGTTTTTCAGCATTTAATCTATGATTTTTTTTCTCTTTAACATTTTGGCACATAAAATTAAATAATTTATACCCCAATGTTAAATGGATGTGTCTAGTTTCTAAATATATATTATTTTAAGTAAATTTAAAGAATTCTTCTCCAAGAGACTTTGAGTCAAACACTGGATAGAAAGTCAAACGCAGAGGTAGTAGTAGAAAACAATGCAATTCCAGGAAACTTGAATATCCTGGGTTCAAGCATTATCGAAACAAAGAAAAGGCACCTCGAGATACAAAATAACAGTGACCCAGTCAGAGAAGAGCAGCAAGATTACAAATGAAGCTGAACTGAATGGTTCTGGGGAAGCTTCTGTTTGATAAAGAATTCTGAGTAATATAAGAAGGGAGAGGGGCATAGATAACCAATTAAGAGGCCAACTCGAACCAACGTTCACCAATATTATGTATGTATGTATATATATATATCAATCCAAATGAAGACTCAGAAAAGGGACAGCACACAATATAAACTGGTACCCAACTTAAGTATCTGAACCAGTAACTGAACTAGCTCATGTTTTAATTACTAGCTGATCAAAAGTTAGATGATCCGAAATGAGACACTGCACTATTGAAAGACTGACCCATTGGAAATAGCTGACAATACTCCTAACAAAACATCTTTTAAAAGTAGAGCATTGGAAAAAAGATCACTAAAACTACTGAATGCAAGTGCTTACACAAAAGAGATGGTGAAACTAGTCAAACTTTGAGTCACCTAGCAACATAACTCAAACCAGAAAACGAAAAAAAGACAAGGGCACATAACACAGTTCGTGGCTAAGCAGCAACCTCAAAATAAATAAATTAACAGCAACTTCTCATATCAGATGGAGAAAAAAGTATATACACAGACAACAGAAGTCAAATAATCTATTCTACATGGTCAAAGCATAGAGACAGACAACAGAGTCAAATAATCTATTCTACATGGTCAAACCGTCAAATATAACCCAATGTAAATCAACAGAGAAAAGGGTCTCACAGAAGTTACCTCAGAAGAATGGAGTATTTGGATACATCCCTCCTGGTAGAGGAGAGGTTCCCGCTCCCTGGTGGTGCTGACTTGGGAAGGCAGAGGATGAAGACAGGCTGTAATGAGAACCGTCTTGATAACCTCCAGCGGGCATCCCAACAGAACTTGGTGGCATTCTGTACAAACCTGCTCCAACACCCCCTCCAGCACCGCCTAGCCCAGTGGCACCACCTCCATATCCCGCAGGCCCAGGTCCTGCATATCCAGCATAGTGACCTGCAATCCCTGAATTATACGCACCAGCGCCAGCACCTGGACCAGCCATAGCTGCTGCGCCGGCATTTGAATTCATATGATGAGAACCCATTTGGGGTGCACCTGAATACGAATTATAACCTCCCATTCCACCAGGGCCACCATATGGCCCCATGCCATGCGGACCGCTCATCCCCATCCCATCCATTCCTCCAGGCCCTCCAGCTTGCGAACCGTCTGGCCCAGGCTTTCCCTTTTTCCCGTCAGCAGCCAGCTTACAGTTCATCTGCCTTCCATCAATATTCTTAGTTGGCTCCATAAGAGCCGCTTGCGCCCCTTCAGCTGACTTATACACAAAAAGTGCAAATCCCCGTGATTTCCCCGTCTGCTTATCAAACCCTAACGGACCCTCCTCGATCTCTCCATAAATTGCAAAATGGCCAAGAAGCTTATCCGCAGGCATATCATAAGGAACGTTGGCCACATAAATCTTCCTCATACTAACATCTACAGGGTTGTTGTTCGTACCTGAATTACCTGCTGATGCGAGCTGCGTTACCGTGACCCTCCCGTCGATCCTCTTGCTCGGATCCTTGAGTGCGAGCAAGGCGCCATCAACATGTTTGAAAGTGACGAAACCATAACCTTTAGATTTCTGAGTCTGCTTGTCAAGGATGACGATTGCCTCCTCGAGCTCACCGAATGCGGAGAACAAGGATCGGAGGCCGTCACTTGTAGTCTCCCAGCCAAGGCCGCGGATGAAAAGCTTGCGCTGAGACGGATCTTGATCGGCGATGGAGCGGACAGAATTAAGGACGTCCAAGTGGCGGGCAACAGCGCCCTGGAGGACGTCGAGGAGTTGTTCGGTGGATAAACGCTCGATTAGCTTGCGGGCATCTTGCGGTGTGAGTCTTGTTATGGGATCGGCCTCCGATCCGATCGCCGCAGTTCCATTCTCGTCAAGTTTACGCTTCTTGGTGGGATCCATGACTTGCATATTGAAGGTGAGTGTTCTCAGGAGGCGAGTAAAACCCTAAACCTATCTCCAGTGAGGCTCCTGAGAGAGAGAAAGAAAGAGACAGAGGACGGACGATTTTATCGAGGGACGAATTTGTGTGATCAGCCTGAACTTAATATACTACAAAAAGGGAACTAGACTTGGGTCGGGTCAGGTCAGATCGGGTGTAGGAAAATAGGCCCATTTAAAAGCATACCCAACCCACATATTTAGTATTTTTCTTTTTCTTTTAAAAGAATGTTTTCTATTCAACATTATTTGGCTATTACTGAAAACAAATTAATAACCAGGAATATGGCTCTTAGTAAAACTCTAACCAATATGAGAAAAACTAAAACTAGAGAACAAGCAAATTATAACCCAAAAGTCCATAAAAAAAAAAACAAAAAAAACAAATTACTATAAATCATCTAATGACAAAAAACCACAACAAAATAATAGGACAAAACTGGAGTTGAAAGATAATACATTATGTGAAGATTCGACGTTAAACCACCACCTAGCCAAAAAACTTCATACATGCTTCACTCCACAACATTCCCAATCAACACAAAGGCAACCAACCACCAGCCAGGACGTGTCAGACGAGCTTGATAGTGCCTATTTCCTGTAGGAGTACATGGGTAGAAGAAAAAGAACCAAAACCGCATCGAACCAAAACCGCATCTGCTTGCATAACATTCAAACCAACAACCATAGTGCTTTACTAACAACTAGATCAAGCCGATTCAGAATACCGAGTGCGCAAAATAGACTTCACACCTGAAGTCATGTTTTTAAGAAGTCTTCAGCTCCTTACTACCACATTCATCTTAGATTAATTGTTCAATATTTATTTATTTTTATTTTTTTCTTCAAGAAAAATAGAACAATTTATAGATAAATGATAAGTTGATATTTTTTAATTTCTCTCCCTCTCTATATTAACCAAATAGTCTCTCCCTTCTAAAAAATGGTACATTTACTATTCCAGCAAATAATTTGTGCTTTTTTTTAAAAACATTTTAACATATAAATTCAAATAAATTATATGAAAAATTGAAAATCATATGTCTAGTTTCTAAAAATACAATTATTTTATTTATTTATTTTAATGGATTATTCTTTATGAACATTTAAGTTAATTATAAGTCCAAAAATCAAACTGTATCAGTTTTGTTTTCTTGGGAAGGAATTATTACTTCTAATAAAGAATTAAGGAACTCCTAAATCGTAACCACATCCTTTGACCACTATGAACTATTGGTTTTTACTTTGGCTACCATTTTTACTTCAAAACTTAAAATGGAACAAAACAACCTAGCCTAGGGGGTTAATTATAAAAGTTTAATGTCTTCTCAGATGAAATTGCCAAATATTTTAAACGTAATTGCAAATTGGAAATTAAGCTAAAACTGTCAAGGAACACAAGCTAAGATTGAGAAGGGTGTATGTTGACTTAAAAAAACCATAAGGTTGATTTTTTGTTTTTTTGATAAGTTTTGCTTAAGTTTTACGATTCCTTCTGTTCAAAAAAAAAATGCTCTGTTTGATTTTTTAAATTATGTTTAGTCTAAATTCTTGCTATGAAACATTTATCTAAAAAAATCATAATAAATATATTTATAAATTACAAACACTCATTTATCATTTATATATTTATTTTTTTATTTTTAATGTGAAAATATTAAAGAAAAAAAATTATAGATTAAATAGATTTAATGTTCAAAACAAAACGAAATGAAAGATTTTTTTTTTTAAGACGGGGAGAGTACTACTTTTCATACGTGGGCAAAATAGTAGGAGAAAATTGTTAGTGGCAGATGTGGTCTCAACCGAAAAAAACAGTACCAAATTTAAAATTTCCAGTTGTCGTCGGGTCTTCCGGTGGGCGGCTTTACCCGACAACTCTCATTCCAGCTCCATCGACGACCGATCTGTTCTTTGGAGATTCATACCTCTCTCCGCTGTCCGTCAATCGCCGCGAACAGAGGTCACTGCTCTTTTGTATCTCACTCACATTCTACTTTGTTTGTTCTGCGTTGTTTGGTTTACTGGCCATTCAAGGCCCGAGCTTTGCACTTGTTAAAGCTTCTCACTTTACAAATTTTGTTACTTTTAATGTGGATTCTCCCTGGCACTTGGAACCCTCAACTTCTCTGTTTGCTCTAAGTTTCTACTGAACAGTTCTGCTCCCAATGAAATATTTTTCAACTACTCATTAGTACTATAAACTAAGCTAGGATCTGCAAGTGGGGAATGCTGGTCTCATCTTTACTTCTTTCTCTCCAGCCTTATTTTGTTCTTCTGAGATTCGATCTTGTTTATTAAATTTTGATTCAATAAGAAAACTTATTGATTGATGTGAACTGGTGGTGATATTCTTCAGTTAACAAAGTGAACTTCTGATTGATTTCTAACCGCATCTCACTTTTTGTTTTACAAAAAATGGATCCTTATGTTCTTTATACATTATTTTTCTAACAAACATTTTTTTACCAGATGATAAAGTTCTACTGGGTAGCTTTTTATCTGGTGGTCTCGTGTTGTGTTGGTGTTTTGGATGCTAGTGCAGGCGATGCTGATCGTCGATACAGGTTTTCTCCTATATTGTTTGTTATTTATATCATTCATTTCCTGCTGCCACAGGTTTACTTCTTATTGGGAATGTTTCGGAGTAGCCTTCTGTTGTTTCTTTTGATATCTTTGACTAGCTTAACTTCAATGTGATTTTCCTTAGCTTGATCATTCCTACTCATAGATTTCTATCCTTTATGGGATGCTCTATTTGTAGGATTTTTTTCTTAACAAGTGATACAGTGTCATACAGAACGTCAGTGAGTGAATTGTAAATTACATGAGACTTTTTCAAAAGAAAATCTATAAATCGAAAAGTTGAAATAAGTTATATAGGATTAAGTTACAGTAGCCTCATTTGAGATAAGGGAATGGCTTAATCCAAAACCAGTTTGGAAGACTCTTATGCTTAATCTAGTTAATGTAGAAAAGATGTAAGAGTACACATTAGTTCGGTCATTGAGCATCTGGAGAAGATACCTCCAGTCCATGTGACGGAGACATACGATTCTAGTACCCAACCTGATCTAGTGCGAAAGCAAGGCTACTTGATCATTAACTGAATCAATGTCTTGCAGTCATTTGATCATTAACTGTTTCATGTTGTCTCATTAGTAATTGTCTGTTGTACTCTCACAATCTAATAATCCTTTTCTAGAAGTATATTATTATAAGATCCCTTTCAAAACGTCAGTAGTTTTCTCTTTTCGGCTCAAGTTTTGAGCACCACCGTATTCTTGAGTTGTTCTGGAGGTCCTTCTCTGCTTGCTACACATTGAAAGTAAGTTACACTGTTCTATCAACACATGGATGCAGGGAAATTTTGATGGGGGGAATACACCATAATCACTGTATGGAGATAATAATTGTACAATATTGGGTATGAAACAAGAGAAGAACATGATTAAAAGAAGCAAGGGACAGAAATGCTAAAGGATTCAATTAACAGTTGGACTTGTATCTACTGTAAATCAAACATGAAGACTATAATCTACTGTAAATTGCACATACCAAGTTCTGTACTGACATTTAAAGGTGTCATATATATCATGCAGGCTTACATTTACTAACTAATAAGGTGCTAAATGTGCTTTGGACTCAGGGATTGTGTTGCTGAATGTGTAAGGACTGGATGCATAAGAGAAAGATGCTTTCCACAATGCAACTCTTCTTCTGATGGTCCATGGTATTTCAGGGAAACTATTTACTTGAGGTGGAAACAATTGGACTGTCAAAGTGACTGCCGTTATGTTTGCATGGTTGACAGAGAAAAAGAAAGAGAGGCACTTGGTTATGAACCTCTTAAGTACCATGGTAAATGGCCCTTCAAGAGAATGTTTGGGCTTCAGGTTTGCTTTGTTGCACACTTCACTCTTTTCAAGATAACAAATCATGTTCCTTGGTTATTCTAAAACACTACATTTTTTTTTTTTGTGTAATTTTTTTGCTTCTTGTTTCCTTAGGAACCTGCTTCTGTTGCACTGTCTGCACTCAACCTATTAATGCATCTCCATGGATGGATATCCTTTTTTAATCTGCTGTACAAAAGATTGCCTCCAAAACAAGACAGAAAGGCTTTCTATGATTATGCCAGCTTGTGGCATATCTATGCACTTTTGTCAATAAACTCGTGGTTCTGGAGCATTACTTTCCACAGTTGGTAAGATTTCTTCCCCATGCCCCCTTGCACTTTTGTCTCCTGTTATGCAGATTTATTTTAAACTAATCCTTTAAACGGTCTTGTTGGATGTTCGAATAATTTCAGTAGACAAAGCATACATACCTAATCTCTGTACTCGATGGCAACTAACCCCTCACTTCGCCTCAAAACTGTGAAATGAACTATCTCTAGTTCAGCAACTAAATCATGGATTAAAGTTGGAGCCATGTTACTGACCCCTCACTTTCACCGGTTCCCTTTTTTTCTTTTACAAAAAATGGCTCTCTGCTTAAATTTTTGCGTTTCTTTCTATTTAGAGCCATCATTTATACAATTTGACCCAAGTTAGTGTGTTCTCCTTTTTAAGAGTATACAAATTAGTAAAACATGTAGAAAGAAAAAGTTGGAAAAGAAAAGGAAAAGAAAAAGTTGTCATCCAATGTGTGATACTGATATATACATGGGCCATAGGAAGTAGAAAAAAGTATTATCTGTGTAGTATATGTAATGTTTGCAATTAATCGTGACCCTTCTGTACTCGTAGCACATAATTGGCATATCCAATGGGACAGAGGAAGTTGATTCTGGAATCCTGCGAGAACAACAAATATGTAAAAGTTTGTGCTCATTATTAGTTGAGGCACATAAGTTTGAAAATCATGAAAAAACCATTTCCCTTCATATTCTTTTATTCTCTCTCCCTGCATATTTTGGTGAAACTCATCTTTTAAAATGTTGTGATTGTTGAACTGTGCAGGGATGTGGATTTGACAGAAAAGTTAGATTACTCTTCTGCTGTGGCATTACTGGGATTCTCTCTGATTCTAGCCATTCTAAGAAGCTTCAATGTGAGGAATGAGGCTGCCAGAGTCATGGTTGCTGCTCCATTATCTGCATTTTTCACTACCCATATATTATACCTGAACTTTTTTAAGCTAGACTATGGTAAATCTCTCTATTCTTTTCATGATATCTTTATGTGCAGCTGAGTCATGGTTTAGTTGGTCATGTAAAGATGTGTTCAGCAACAGCTTTTTCAAGTAGCTGTTGCGTTTAGCTTTAGCCGTTTGATTTCAACTGTTAAAATTTTATCCAAAACGCCACAGCTACTTGAAACAGCTATTCCCAAACGGCCATGATATTGCAAGCTTTTTACTGTAACTAAGCCCATGACTGAACATTCATCCCAGAATCAAGTGGCAACCTAAGCTTTTCTGGTGGAGTAATGATTTCCACAATGTGTTGAACATTTTGCTTGCAGGGTGGAACATGAAGGTCTGTGTTGTAACAGCAGTTGCCCAGCTTCTAATTTGGTCAGTTTGGGCCGGTGTGACTCATCATCCTTCTCGATGGAAGCTATGGGTGGTTGTTATTGGAGGAGGCCTTGCCATGTTACTGGAGATTTTTGATTTCCCGCCGTATGATGGACTGCTAGATGCTCATGCTTTGTGGCATGCCACCACAGTTCCTCTTACTTACATCTGGTGGAGCTTTATTAGGGATGATGCCAAGTTCCGGACATCTGTTCTACTGAAGAAGGCAAAGTGACAAAACTGAGGTGGTAGACCTTTTTGTTAACTAGAGTTCTCATGATCTAGTACTATCTTGGCAGTTTCAATGGTGTCTTGGTGTCATTATGCAAATATGCAGCTGTTGTTCAGTTTATTCATTATATTCAGATATAGATGTTACAAGACCATCCAGGAGAAACACAAAACACAAACCCAATATACTAATAGTATTATGCAACATTAAACATACTACTCCAAAGCAAGATTACACATAGCTGCTGCTATGATTTTTGGAGTGACTCACCATTAACACAGTTACTAGTATTAGAGTTTGGTTCCAGATCCCTTGGGTTTCATCATGTTATGGCCATCCTGATCAGAGTTAGGAGCCAAAGCAACATTAGTGCAACACATGTAGAGGCCTATTCTGCTCATGGGATGATCACTATTAGTGGCTCTCTCCAAACACTGGAGAATCTTATCTTTATGATCCTCGTCCCCCAGTTCGATGTTGGTGCAGCAAAAGAAGAGGCAACCTGATCTTCTCTTCTTCCTGTTCTTCTTCTTCTTGTTGTTGTTATTCTTCTTCTTGCTATTTGGGTCCGAGAACTGAGGAGCTGGCACGCCTTCTGCACCGACAAACATGTGATTAGCTTGGAGGGGACTGAGTTGGAGTTGGGGGTAACTCATCTGCTGGGGCTCCATGGTTGGGACTGCGGTATAGCTGATGGCCTTTGCGTTGTGACTCATGGCTGGACTGGAGTCCTGGTCTGTGTTCTTTTACTGATAATAAATGTAGATATTTAAAGCCAACCAAACTTGCAGGCTAAGGATGTTGTTAACTTTTAAAACCAAATGGGTGTATAGCGATTGGTTGAGTTCGTTGAACAGGTCTAAGCGAGTATTAACTAATATTAGCAGTGGTAGTTTTCAGCAATAGTGATTTCTATACTGATTGCAAGCATCATGGTAATGAGATGAGATATCGATTTCAGTTGATGTTTGACTAATATGAGGAAAATGTAAAATTATTAGGAAGAACACGCCCTTGGAAAATAAAATTTCCCAAAGTCAAAATAGTGATGCAAGGCATGACATATACACATAAACTAGGTTCTGTTTTTTTGATGGATTAGATAATACGAGGACAGAAATGACTAAATAATAAAAAAAATGAAGGAAACTGTAAAATATGAGAATAACTGGTAATGAAAATCGAAACGAACAAAAGATAAATGTAGATTTTGGGAATATCTGGTACTGAAACTTGGAAAAATAATTCCTTAACTCCTTCATATGATTTAAAATTATTGACAAATAGCTGGTTTTTCCATAGCCATAGTTTGGTAGTATGAGACTTCCCCATTCAATTTTGTGTCATTCCATAATCCATAATAGTTTCTTTTCCTCCTTTCGTTGCTCTATTTTGGTATGATGAAGCTAATTGATGTAGAAAATATCAATTAAAAAACGTTAAAATCATGTGTACAAAAGTTGAATTTTTGTTTCCAAAATGCTGAAACATAAAATCGTAGTTGGAGAATGAATATAAAAAGTTGAAGGATAAAAGGAGTTTTGCATTTCCTGAAGCTGTGATCACGATTACAAATGGCATACATTTCCCAGAAGCTCAAGAGGGACACTGACAGACTCCTCATTTTATTTATCAACAACCATACCTGAAATTCTGAATACGAAATCCCTCTTCTTCCTAGCAAACCCTCACAAAATGGACATTGCTAAGATATGGTAGCTTAGCGTCTCTACTGCTGCACAAAAACCATAGCCTTTGCAATCTCCAGCGCTTCCTCACGCCCCAGGAACTTCTCCACGATTGCTAACGCAAACTCCATCGTTGTTCCCGGACTCCTGCTCGTAATGAGGTTCCCATCAACCACAACTCTGTGATCAATGTGACTCTTATCGGACAGCTTCTCGCACATTGCAGGGAAAGCTGTAGCCTTTTTACCCTGGACAAAACCCGATAATCCAAAATGAAAAAGGAGAGGAAAATATGAATCAATCAACCACATAATATAAACCTGAATACCGAACCAAACAAAGCTAATCAAGAGAAGCGTTGGTATAGGAACAACTGCACAGGCATAGCAATGCAACAACAAAGCCACGTTAACAATTCAAGAGAAAATGTTTCCTCAGCAGTTTTTTAAGCTCCTGAACTGGTTGCAATCAGAAAACAGATTCCTTATGCATAAGCAAGGAAGTAATTTGGCAGACAGCTATATTTAAATCATATCAAAGGGGAAAAAAAAACTGACAGAAAATTTCGTTCTTCGCGAAACAACCATACATTCAGATATGATAACAGAAGAAGATAGAAGTGTACCCTCAGTAAGCCATGATGCTCCAGGACTAAAGCAGGAGATGCACATATTGCCCCATAAGGTCTGTTGGCTTCTGCCTGCTTCTTTAGTAGATTCACCAGCTTATCAGAATTTGCAAAAGCTTGAGCACCACCAAGCCCACCCTAATGGTATCAAAAAATAATTAGTTAGAAGGGAACTTATCAGAACAGTTTAATCATTAACTTTGTGGACCTAAACCTTACCGGTAAGACTATGAGATCATAAGAGAGTTTGGCCGCTTCATCAAGGAGCACATCTGCCACTAGTTTGACTTTTCGGGAAGCCATAATCTCCAGTTTGCCACCAACTGATGCAACCACAACATTTGCTTTTGCTCGCCGTAAAACATCAATAGTCACCACTGCTTCAATTTCCTCAGAGCCATCAGCAACCGGTACAAGAATCTGAAGACAGAAAAGACCAGCGACAACAGAAAATTGAGCTAAAGACAAGGGGCAGCATGATGCTTCAATTTAAAAGGCATTAAAAGACCTATTTAAGTTCGTAAATTATTCATCATATGACAAAAAAAAGTGATTCAATCTATTGTTATATTTCATTTATCAGTACCTGTTTTAATATTATTGAAGTCATAGAAATGAAAAACAATCATTTTATTTCCATTCAAATGGAGGCCCTTTAAATAGTATCGAATGAAGACATGGAGGGAGGGGGCACATCATTAGTTTACATGATCAGAGCTGAGTTTATTTGACTTTCCGAACACATAATAATAATGCATAGATTCATAGAAAACTTGAATCATACCAGAAATTACCCAAGTCACCAAATGATATGTTCTTTGAATACTACTATACTAGTACAAGAAATGTTTAAGCTGTCTGTACATTGTAATGATCTACGTGCCACTTCATAGGTTCTTCACAACCTATACAATTATCTGACACAAACTCTTGATTCGGAACACCATTTTCTGAAGCTGAAAAAATAATTAGAACTGTCTATGAAACACAACAACAGATTCTTGGCCACAATAAATTACTGCAGTACAGTACACTTAATAGAGGGTGGGAAAGAACATAAAAACAAGATCAAAGGAAAGAACTAACCTGGGGACTATCACTGAATGTCCATTTCATTGGGTTTATCTCAGTAATAGTATATTCGGCACCATGATTGGGACGCATCACCTAATACCAGTATAAAAGAAATGCATAACTCAAGATGAAGCAGGACATAGCGCAAAGGTTTGACAAGCATATTATTCTATCAATCAGAAAGAAGAACTGACTATAGTAGAAAATGCTAAATTGGCCTTTATTAAGGCGTTTCCCTTATTCCTCCAATCTTCTCTTCAAAACACCTTCGGTGATCTTGAAGAATGTGTTAGACTCCTAAATCTCTTCCTCCCAAGCTTCTTTTGGGGAGGATGGGCTGATTGATTAATAAGAATAATTATGATGTAAAAGATGTGCCATTTATATAGTATATGAATTGTATATATGAAATCACCCTATATAAGAAAATGAATATACTTCCCAAAATAAGGTCCAAAGAGTCAAACCTTTTTCAAACATTTTTGTTCCTTCTTCTCAGATGCCCTTGGACATTCTAAATGTCAAGGCATCCAACCAAAAAACAATCGAGAGAGGGCAGAGAGACCTTACACAATCTAAAACCTTAACTAAAGCCTTCACCAATCGCTAATTGGGTTTTAGGCTGGATGCTTTAATGGTAAATATCATTAACTAAAGCTTTCACTTGACAATAGGTAATTGGTTTTTAGATTGGATGCTTTAAGGGCAAATATCATTCATTCTATCAACTCTATTTCTACTAAAAAAAAATCTTTAGTATTAGTAACTTTACCACCATGCTGCTCCAGGTGTAAGAAAAATCCCATACACTTTTAAAAATAACCTCCTAGACCATACAATATTACACAACATTACCCCCAACAAATAAATGTTTTTCTTTTCCTTTTTCTTGAGGGTGGGAAACTGGGAAGTGCTTGACACCAAGTAATAGAGCTCGGTTCGTGCTCTCCAGATACCATAATTTCACCTGACTCTAATTCATGTTCAGGACACCTGCAGACCAAACTTTCACCACTACTCTTATGTACAAAGAAACACTCATTCAGCTACTGACATAACCTCATAAACCACAACATATCAGAGGGTAAAAGCTATCAACAATCAAGTATGGTAACACAAATACATACCAGGGGCCCAGCAACTTCATTAGCTTTTTCTTTTCCATATAACTGCTCAACTAGTGATACAGCAAACTCCATGGTAGTCCCGGGTCCACGACTGGTAACAACTTTTCCATCCTGCTCGACCCTTGATTCAACTGCCGTCCCACAAGATAGTTGGTCCATAAATGATGGATAACAAGTTGCCTGCCAAAATCAGTTTCCATCATTTAAAAATCCATACGAGGTTTCAACACCAACAATAATCAATTAAAAAACTGAACACCGAAGAGTCTCAAAGACAATTTATATCTTTCACCTTCTTTCCCTTTAGAAGACCCCAGGAGCCAAGCGCCACTGCGGGTGAAGCGCAAACAGCAGCATAGAGTTTCCCACTTTCAGCCTGCTTTCTTACCATACTTTCCAAGTCTTCACAGTTCTTAAAGTTCGTAGCACCAGGCATCCCTCCCTGGAGATAAATATGATGATGAAAACTAGTAGCAATACAGGGGAAACAATCTGGACAAAACGTTTGAAGGTTCATAAGAGAAACTAAGTTAAAGAGTGAACAACCTCTTGCAGATTGTATAAACTTGCCCAAATTTTTCTAGGTATCAGACCAGTTACTTACTTACTTCGAAGTTCTATCCCATTTATCACTAGACGTGGCAACTGAAATTAAACAACATTCAAACAAAAAGGATTGAGACTACCAAAGCAACAATTAAATACATCGAATTAATTTTAAAACCAACACGCTTAGTTTATTCCGAGGTATAAGAAATCATACAGGGAGAGCGATGAGATCGTAAACGGATTCCTTGCAATCCGAGACAAGAGCGTCGGCGACAATCTTGACGCCATGTGCAGCGTCGACTTGAAGCTGCTTCTCGACAGAAGCCACCGTCACA
>JBBYHH010000010.1:1274529-1286723 GCA_038382905.1 Daphne laureola | reverse complement strand
TTCTAGAAAGCATAATAGTTGTTGTATAGTTTCCGTTGTGCTAAGTAATTACTAGATGTATGTGATTCATATGTCTTATTACCGAGATGACCTGTGTTAGGTCAGTTAAGTAAGGTTAGACGAGTCGCCAGTTCCCGCCACCCCTGTTCCTGATCGAAACGCGCACCTATGCCGGGTCCGGCGCGGGGGTGGTGGTAACAAAATCCATTGACTTCGCTATCTGGAGATGCATCATCATAGAAAACCAAATTTTTACAAAGAAGAATGAAGAAGAAATTGAAGTTCTAAAGGAGTATACTGAATATACTAGAGAAGATGATCAGATCTGCACACTCAATGCCAAAGCTATCAAAATTCTATATTGTGAAATGACTCCTGATTAGTACAACCTTGTATCCTCATATGACAGTGCTAATGACATGTGAAACAAGCTGTTAGTCACATATGAAGGAACTTCACAAGTCAAGAACACCAAGAAACATATGCTAGTAAGAGCATATGAGCTATTCACAATGGAGCCCAAGGAGAGCATTAGACACATGTTCAAGAGGTTCAATGAAATACTTGCACCTCTCTAGAAGTTGGGAAAATGTTACACTAATGAAGAGCTAGTCAGGAAGATCCTCTAGAGTCTAGCTCCTAGATAGAAGACTATTGTACAATCAATGAAGATGGAAGAATGGGAACACTCATCGTGGTTGATTTGTTTTGTAAACTTGGCACCTATGAGATTAAAGTAAAGGAGTAAGAAAGAATCCTCAAAAAAGGTAACAATATAGCCCTTAAGTTTCAAGAACATCCTCAATCAGACAGAGAGGATAGTAAAGATGAAGTTGCGTTCATTACAAGAAAATTCAAAAAATACATCAAGGCAAAGAGCATAGATGAAAAAATAAAGAAAGATGGAAGGAACTCTTCAAAAATTCTAATCTTCTATAAATACAATGAAAGAGTAGCTCTTGATTGTCCTTGACATGAAGAGAAGAACAAGAAAAAGGATAACAAACCTTTCAAGAAGAAGACATGACATAAGATGATGGGTACCTAGAGTGGCAGTGATGGTTCATCATATGAGTCATCATCAGATGGAGAGAATTAAGCAAATATCTACTTCATAGCCAAGGAACATGACGAGGAATCCATCTGCTCAACCTTAACTTCATCAAGCACAAATAACTACTATCAACGCATTGATGACCATAAAGATGAGGTAACTAAACTTACTCAAATCTATCAAGAGTATGAGTCCTTAGTATTTAGACTAAAATATGAAAAGAATAACCTTCTAAAATAAGTGGCAAGTTTAAAGGCTAAAAAGTTTCAACTGATTTGAAAAAGCTTGCTGGTAGTGAGAAAAACTTAGATCTCTTATTAGGAAACCAAAGAGTTGTTTATGAGAAAGCAGGTCTTGGTTACCAAATAGAGAAGAGCTAAGTATTTTTGAAAAACAAGTTTTCAAAGGTCACATATGTCATTTGCCAAGTCTGTCATAGAAAAGGACATTCATCAACAGACTGTTTGTTTCGAAACTAGAGAATTGTCAAGGGAGTGCTACAAGTCTGGGTAATTAAGAAGATCTATGACAAGAGAGGACCCAAGAATTGGGTTCCAAAGGAGAGTTAACTGCCTTTCAAGAAGAAAGTGGCAGTGAAGGGAGAAAGAGACTCAAGCAGGATCTGAGTCATTAGTTGATCATTTTACAAGTCATATCTTACCTTTTTTTCTTATTTAGTAGTAGTTTTTATGTTTTAAGATACAATAATACTAACTATAAGTCAGAGAAAGGTAAATATTTGTGTTGCAAGTATAATACATGAACACAGACTGTCTATCAACATGTTGATGGCAGGTCATCAAAAGTTGTTCTTTCAAGCACATGATGATTTCAAGACAGCAAGACATATTGAGTCGAATTCTCATGTTCATCATGAGAATTAGACTATGGGGAATCAAAAAGTTTGTAGCAAAGGCTTACTTAGCAAGTAAAATCCCAAGGTAAGTAAACTTGTGTGCATTGCATGAATGGATATTAAAATTGTGTATTATGGAAATTAATTTCATAACTATACAATTTGATTTGTCCAGATTAAGTAGTGTGATAGACTATACTAGGCATTAAGGGAATTAAGGGATTAAACTAAGGTTAAAAGGTAAAAAGGATAGTTAGTTGAAGAGGTTATCAACACGTTGATAACAAACTCAACAAATAGAATTTTTACAATTGGGATTTTCTTACCGTTGAATAAAACTACCCAAAATGACAGAAATTCCTTCACCCTTAAGCTATAGAAGGTTGTCCCATTCGAGAGGGAAGATTTACACCTAGATAAGTAATCTCAATCTCCTTCTACCTTGAAAGCAATCAAGTTGATACACTTTCCTTTATGAAATCCTTAAGATCTGCTCATTTCTGTCTCAGTCTCTATGTATTCTCTTTCAAAGAGACATTCTCTCAAGCAAAAAGCCTTCTTAGGTTCTCTGCGCCTCATTGTCTCTATTTTCCAAAGATTTCTCAATGGCCAGTCCAAGCAAGATTCTCAACGAAGTGCTCTTTGCACTGTCAAAAGGAGAACATATACCAGAAGTGGTAGCACCAATCTCGGTGCACCATCCATCACCTCCTACACTTCTTCTCACCCCTCTCGAGCCTCACCCATAAAAGGAGACTCAAGACAAAGAAGAAAAAGATGTTGCAGAAGGTTAGGTGGATTAACACGTTGATACACCTACTGATCAACGTGTTGATCAGACTAATCCAACACATGATATCACACCTGTAAAAGATACCACCACGGTTCTAGAGAAACAAATAAGGAATCAGGAAGCCACAAATAATGTGAAAGAAGTAGACAAAGATCATACAATGCACTCATCTCCTCCAAGAGAGTTTGCTCCACTCACCACAGATGAGATTCTGGATCTATCTTTTGCCTCACCTCCTAAAAAGGCCATCATTTCTTTCTCAAGAAAAAAAAATCAAATCTCAGGTAGTCATATGTCCCTTCATCTCCATTCAAACTGGTTCTCTGGACCTCCTAGCCTCTACCCTTTAATATTTAGTAGATAAAGCTGAAGAAACTTTTATTTCCAGGGAGAAGAATAAAAATATGATAGATTCTCCTCCCTCTACTAATACTACTGAAGAAGAGGAAAATGTAGTGACAAAGGTCACTGTCAAAACTAGCAGGAGAAAACAAGCCGAGAAAGAGAAGGTTGTTTCAAAGAAGAAATCTATAGACTAGGAGTAAACAAAGTATATTGGTGTAGAGAAAGGCAAAAAGAAGGTTTCAGAAGAAGAATTGAAGGCCATGAAGAAGAAGCAGAAGAACGTCCATACTCTTCCAGTCCCCAAGCTTAAGCTTGGAAGTCCTTCAAAGACCTCTGTCAAACCCTCAAAGGCTCTCAAATCCAAGTCCTCAGTTCCTAAGAAAGAGGTAACCTATGATCCCTCTCACTTTGAAGGTCTCTATCAACACATTGGTAGAAAAGAGCTGCTGAAATTAGGACTCATTGATCTGGTAGATTGGTTAGAGCAATTCAGACTTTTTGATTTCTTAGAAATGGGGATTTCTGGATATCCTCATCTAATTGAGGAGTTCTACACCAATCTGGAGATTGGAAAAGGAAGAGGAATAAATGTGATTGTGGTCACATCAAATGTGAATGGCAAGGTGGTTATCTTATCCAAGGTAAAAATCACAGAAGCCATGGGGATAGAGAACTCAGATGAGGAAGAGAAGGATCCAGACCTACCAGAAAAGGCCTACAAATTCTTATTCCCAGGGATAACAGAGTATGAGCTGCCTCTTCTAGGTTAATACTCTTTTAGACTCTTCACAGAGCTAACTCACAGGGTTCTCTAATGGGTAGTTACCTCTATTCTTCTTCGCAAGAACAGAACTCAGAATGTTACTTGGAAATATCTTACACTAATGTACAGAATCATCCAAGGGTTGAGTGTTAACTTCACTTAAAGGGTGCTTGAGCACATAGAGTCTGTTGCTACAGCAAAGAAAGGGAGAAAATATATGCCCTACCTTGCTTTGATTTCTCTACTTCTGACTAGTGCTAGAGTGGTTCAAGAAGAGGATAAGCCAGTTGTCTTTGGCTATGAGGCCTTCCTACCTGACCAAAGATTGAAGGAAGGTAGCTTCAAGAAAGAAAATGGAAGTTGGGTGAGAAATATGATAAAATACCAAGTTGTAGTTCAATCTACCCAAGAAGTGGTAGAGAAGAGAAAAATGTAAGTGCTTGAACTAGACTCTAAGGAGACTAAATCATACTCTCCTTCACATGATCAAGAAGAAAATTGAGAACCTAGAAAAGACTTCTAGTTAGCTTAGGTTAGTTTTAGCTTTCTGGGTTGTAATCTGTAATTTCTTTAATTCTCTAGCATCTTCCTGGTTATATCAATAGCACTAAATTAGGTTGACTATATCAACCAAATTTTGGTCAGATTAATATATATATATATATACATATTTTTTATTCAATATTCATGTATCTGTTTAATCTTTGTTTACTGGTTCTGTTAAAACTGTTAACCAACACGTTGATACTCATCCTATCAACACGTTGATGACTGCTATCTGCAGAATTCATGTTGACTCATGCATTGACTTTGTTTCTTTACTATTTTGTTAGGAAATTGGGGTTCCAAACCATTTCTTTTATACATTCAAGCATGTCAAAGTAAGCATGACTTGTCAAACCTTTTAACAGGAACATGCTTAGTAATTCACATAGGTTAATGATCAACTATCAAAAGAATCTTCATTAAATTACTTGATCACTGCACTTAGTAAAATAAGTCTGATATACTCATGTTCATTCAATCATCAGTATACATGTGAACACTCTATATGATTTGTCTAAGCATCAAAAGGAAAAAGGGGAAAAATGTGAATGAATCGATATACATGTGTTCATATATTATTGCTCTGATACATGTTATACTTTATTCATGAAATACATTGATCACTTCAATTATGATACATGTTATACATCATTCATGAAATGAGTTGATCACTTCAATTCTGATATTTGATATACATCATTCATGAAATGAGTTGATAACTTCAATTTTGAGCATGGATATTCATGAAATTATCAAAATTGTTCATCTATATTCATGACTCATAAGTGTTATATATCACAAGGATACTAAATGTATAACTTGGTGGTTATCAACGCGTTGATAATAACTTTGTAATACATTTAGTCTGACTTCACATCTTACATATATGTACTCCTTTTGTTTATAATTTTTTTATGATAACAAAAAGAGGGAGAAATATGTTCAAGAAGTAAGGGGGAGTTTGATCTTTTGATATAATGCAATTGAAATCCCAATATCATTTACCAAAACTACTTTCCTAAGGGGAAGAATGCGTTCTAATGGGAGAATGTATTCAAGTTTGCAAAGGGCTTTTCAGAGCTCATCCTAAGGGGGAGTATATACTCTAAGATAAGAGTTTTTTCAAAGCATCATTTCTAACGGGTTATCAAAACATCTTAAAGTGTTTTGTCATCATAAAAAAAGGGGAGATTGTTGATTTTGTTGCCTCTAACCACTTGCTTTGATGATTCCAAAACCTTAAGGACCGTTTTGTAAAGTTTTGATGAACTTAGTGTCTTCTCTAAGATTACTAGTTCTTGGTTGTGAAGATAAACAGTGTTGGGATTAAAGTGCAAAATACTCAAAAGTACAAGAAATCATGTGTTATAAGGTGCATAATGAATATCTTGGCATATACATGTTTTAATTCAAATTCTTGATTAATAAGGACTTGTTTCTTAGACACATTCATAGGAGTTCGAAGATAATATGCTGAAGATGAAGAAGATGGAAACTATCAGTTAATTACTCCATCAAATCCCAAAGAATTCAGATTGCAAAGATGCAATCAACTCAGAAAAGGAAAGAAGTTAGAAAAGCGTGTGATGCAGCGTGCATCAATGCGTTGATGCCCAGATGTTCAAAATGAAAGCTTCACATTTCACATGCCATGAAGCATTCAATCATGAAGTCATCCACTCCACTACTGAGCTACAACAATGAGAGAAGACATTCAAGTTTGAAGCTCTCTAGAAAGATCAAGATTGAAGAAGAAAATCCATCAAGTTGCTGAAGCCAGTTTTCATCAATGAGTTGATGGAAGAAACAGAAATCTGAAAAAATCAATCAGCCAACATTCACAAAGCTCTAAAATGGAAATATTTCATACGTAATGCCTATATGAATATTTGGAGACGCTCCTACCCATCTACACACACCTGGAGCCTATAAAGAAGAAGAAGAAGAAGAAGAAGAAGAAGAAGAAGAAGAATAAGAAGAAGAAGAAGAAGAAGAAGAAAGAAAGAAAGAAAAAAGGATGCAAATCTGTACATTCTGATCATTTTATGAATACTCTTCATTCTCCTACTCTCTCACATAGATCAAAATACACTTTTGCGCTATCATTCACAAAGCTGGAAGTAACTAGAAGATCATCAGCATCAGTTTTGCCTACATCAGAGAGTCTTTCCATAGAGAAGCCTTATATTCTACATCTAATATTGTAAAAGGTTTTCTCTCTTGTGCTTATATTGATCAACTTCATTAGTTGGTGGTGTTGGACCGGTTATACATTAGTAATTAAGTGAAACTTCCCAAGAAAGAGCAATGTTGATAGTTTCTTCTATCAATGCATTGATCATAGTTCTACTATCATCACTCAAAGTCCTATTTGTCAGGAAACCTTGGCATAAAATCTTGTGTGTCGGGCATCCATTGATAAAGTCATATTAGTCAAGTAATTTGTATAGTCTTGTTAGTGAGGCAATTAGTAAAGTCATGTTAGTCATGCATTAGGTGTAAAGTCTTGTGTGTCAGACAGTCTTGATGAAGTCATGTTTGTTAGGCAATCTTTGTATAAGCCTTGTGTGTGAGGCCTCAGTTCTAGTGGAGTAACTCTCAAGTAGGGGTGTTCATTCGGACGATTCAGTTAAAACTGAATCGAACTAACCAGTTAAGATGGTTTTCGGTTTTGGGTTGTAATAAACTGAATAAATCGCTCAAGCTTCTAAAACTGCCAAAACCAAAACCGAACGGTTTTGGTTCTGTTCGGTTCGGTTCGAAACCGCAAAATCGAACTGCATAACTTTTTTTTTTCCAAAACACCTGTACAGAATAATAAAAATAAAATTGGAAAAAAATAATAATGCATAGTCCCTAATAATTAGTAATTACCTATGATCCAATATAAAGTTAACAACCGAAAAATCCATCCGAATACATAAATAGATTCAATTCAACACAATAAACCCAAAAAAAAATATTAATCGATTTAATCGGTAACCGGTTAAACTGAACTCTACCATCAAAACCGAACTGCACTGATTTTCATATTATTTGGTTTTGATCGAAACCGAATCGCTTGTTCGAACAAACCGAACCGTCAAACTGAACAGGTTTGGTTTGGCGGTTTTTACGGTTTTGACCACATGAATGAACACCCATACTTTCAAGTGTGACTTGAGACGAGGACATAGGTCAAGCTGACCGAACCTCTATAAATCTTTGCGTCATTCACTCTGCCTTGCAACTCTTATATGTGCTAACCATCAACCCGTTGATACGTTGATGCTACAAGTATATTCAACTGTAATCTATCAATATGTTGATCTGAGGGTTTCTGATTGCAAAGCCAAAAGGTTTTAAACTTGTTTTAAAGCCAATTCACCCCTTTTTGGCCATATCTGGGTCTTCAAAGGTGACCTACATTTAGCTACATTTGAGCTCAAACTTAGTTGCGTGATCTCAAGTATCACCTTAAAAGATCTTGGTGTGCCAAGAATTCTAACAGAAGCGATGGTGACTTGAGTAGATGAAAGGACAAAGGATGGTGTGAGAGATGAAAGGAGGGAGGATTCTGTGAGAGTTGAAAGCATAGAAGAATATTTAATAGGAACTGAAGAAGAGATGGTTGGAGAATAGGAGAAGAGATAAGTTGTGAGTGAGGGTAAGACTGATGAGATACCTAAAGTGGATTAAGAAATGGTGGTTGGAGGGGGAAAAGTTAAAGACTCTAACAATGATGGGTCAGATGAGTCAGACCAAGGTAGTTGAGCATTTTATTTATGTTTACTGTTTTAATTTCCCGTGTAGGAATTTAATAAGGAAAAAGACTTATTTATAGAACCTCAAAAGGACAATAATTTTTTCTATTGGATTGCATTAGGATAGTTAAAGTTGGCAATTAAGACCTAGATTTTTTGTCGATAAGTGTTATTATTGGATTTTAATTTTGTGCAGAAAGTGAGGATGGTAAAGATGGAGATAATTGATGTTCATCTCCAACTGATGTTTCAGGTAATTTAATAAAGTTGAACAGGGTGCATTTGATGAATATGTTTAGTCACAACCTAATGGTTTTTTCTATTTTAAATGATGAGAGTGAGGACGTTAGTGCAAGTGAAGAGGAGAGTGAAGGCAGAAAAGGGGCTAGGTAGAGAAACGGTAAACATAAGGTTGAGAGTCTAATTTCATCATCAACACCTACATGTGAGGAGGCAGCAGAAGAGCATCCTGTATACCAGCAAACTTCTTCATCTACTAATGTGGATGACTTCTTCTCAGGAAAGATGGTTGAGATCCAAAAGAAGTTTGTTGCATAATATGAAGAGACTAGGAGGCAAAGATGGGCATATCTTTATAAGGATGATGAGGGTAGTGAAGAGAAAGTTGTACACAAAGAACAACATCCAGTAGAGAGTGAGGATGATGGAAATATATTTCAAGGGGGTTACTTGCATGATAATGAACAAGTACCAGAGAAGGAGTTGAGTGTTGCAGGTTCTGGTTTTGATGAAGATGATGAGAATGAAGATGAGAGCAACTAGTCTGAAATGAAACCACCAAAGAAAATCAGAATAGAGAGGGGTAGACCAAGAATGAGAAGAAGATTGGAAGCAGGTGAGGATCACACTACTAGGGCTATGAGAAGGACCAACACAACTAACAAATACAGCATGGTCATAACAGGAAGACTTGCAAGGCGGCTACTGCTTCAACCTCACGCTAAAAAGGAAGAGAGACCTGAAATTCATCATAAACAGAGGATATCACAGAAAACAACAGTAATAAAATCTGAGGAACATTTGAATTATCTAGATGTAGATGTTATTATGCATTAAATAACTTAACCTTTACCATGCAGGACACTAATGTGAGGAAAACTTGCATGTCCATATTGAGCATAAAGCTTGTTGGTGGGGTTTTCATCAAATATTTTTACCCCGTCGACATAGATATCATAACGATAATGAAACAAGGGGTTGACGACAGCGCCGTGAAATTTGGTATAAATCTGGTGGGGAGATTCTATCAGAAATTAATGAGATTCAATTCCTTTCTTTTGGTTCACATTGGGATAGACATCAAAAAGATGGCTTCAATGTGTCTCATAATTGGATCAAGAAATTGATCTTCTCAGAGTTTCTATCCTTGGCTCATTTTTTGGTCAGACATAACCTTAATGTGATGCATATACAGAAAAATTGCAATGTCTTCTACATAGTTATGAATCTAAAATGGAAGAGTAAGGACAATGCAAACTCGAGATGTGATCTTCATGCTTTAAAGATGATATGTGAGTTGTATTTGTTCCCGGATGTGACAGAAAAGCATGTCAAACTAAGCCAATTGACACTTTGAATCAAGAAAAGGTTGGGATAGTTTGTGCTTGGTTGAAGAACACTCTAAAACTTCCCAGAAAAAATATGCTTAGCATCCACGGATGTCCACTTTAGATGATGTGGAGGATCATCTACACTAGATGGGTCCAAGATGTCTAAGTGAAGGAAGGGAAAGATCATCTCTCAGTATAGGGGCAAATACCCTCTCACTGCAAAGAATCCCACTTAGATCACTAGCGGGCTAGAGGCCAGATGGGATTCCTTAGGCCAACTCGAGCAAGCTAATCGATACGCTCAACACTGAGAAATTCAAGAAGATCTCATACAGGGTTAGACAAAATGTGATGACTAAGGCATCTAGGAGGACATGGAGGAGGCACGAATTGAAGACGACGCATAACTTCTACGAGGAGATGGTGGTCAGAGAGCATCACCTTATCACCATCGCTAACTTCAGGCATCATTGGGATGGTATGTGGAACACTGCGCTTGAGGTAATAATTTTAAAGTTATCATCTCTGACTTTTTAACCTTTATATTTATTTTGTACTAATCGATGTGTTATTTACCAACTAGGAGGACTACTCGAGACGGGTTTTGTAGAAGTACCCGAACAATGAGGCACCTTTTTTGGATGAGGAAATCTTCAAGGTGGTTATGGGCAGACCCATGAAAGGCTTCTGGGTTGGCATCCCCTGCAGCTGGTCCATCTGGAGTAGTTTTGGCCACCTCAGCCATCTCAGATAATTAATTATACACTTTTGGAACTTTTTAAGAAGTTTAGGGTTAAATTTTAAGACATGTATGTCAAAGTTTATAAATTTAAGGAATTAATTGTAAACTTTCTAAAATGGTAGGACTTACTTGTAAAACTTTAGAAAGTTTAGGACTTCAGTGTACATTTTAAAAAGTTAAGAACTTGTATGTTTAAAAATATAAACTTTACAACTTATTTGTAACTTTTTCAATATACTTTTTTATATACTTTCAGCGAGCTTTCTGTTGAGGAAGCGCGTCGAAAGGGGGAGGAGGATCGTCTCAGATTAGAGGAAGAGCTTCGTGCGCTTAGGGAGCATCAGGGTGAGTATGAGGTTTACATGAACCGCGAGCGACATCGGACGAAGGAGTTGAGGAGGCAGTACGATGCACTGTTCAATGTCATCTGGGCGACGCCACTTGACTGTGCCATCCTGCACCGGTAGTAGGTTCCCTAAAACTTGATTGTGAAGGGATCATCCTCCCAGTGACCCCATGACCAGTCAAATCCGAAAAATGTTTGTGACATCATCCATACGCCACACCAACACCAACTGTCATTGCGCCAGACCACAGAGTCTCGTACACGCATCATTAGTGGGACTGATTATGATGAGCCAGAGATGCAGTGGGACCAACCATCATACAACTATGACTTCAACTTCAATGCGTACTTGAGACACAATGATGAGTTTAACATGTTTGACTTTGGGTTTCAGAGACCGTCGGGTACGTTAGAGGAGCGGTCGTCAGCGTCAAAACCTGGACAATAATTTTGATTACCCTCCCTCATAGGACCGTGTTATATAAATTAACTATTTTGGATTTTTTATTGTAAATATAACATTTAATTAAGATGTACTTATTTCATTTACTCTTTTAATTCTGAATTATAAACAATAATTATTAATTTCTTTTAGAATTCAAGACTTATTAAATTTGCAAAAGAAACAATTTAATTATAAAAAACTAAAAAACAAAAGACGGTAACGGATTGGTAAGGGGTGGGGGTGGTACCAGTTGTGCCAGATGACAATTTCAATGTGCCATGTGGTATCGGCCAACCCGCTACCAATACCATTTTCATTGGTAGCGGTATAGATTAAGTGATAAGCCCAAAAGTAACGAAGATGGTTCTGGTAGCCTCGTTACCATGGAAATGGGAATGGTAGTGGGTTGCCCTCTACCAAGAAATTCTCAAGATCCTATAAATGAAAAAACTTCTAAGCCATCTCTGGTGGTGAATCAAGAATTCGAAGTGTTTTTTTTTTCTTCCTATTCTTTAGAATAAGAGCTGGTGAATCACAAAGAAAACAATTAAGTATTAAGTAAGAAGAAAAAGTTTTTATGGAGTATACATATCAATATTCATGGATCATACCTTTGGTTCCACTTATATGACTTAATCTCGATCATTTTCTTATTTGAATTTCACAGACATCTCTATTTCACCGAGTCTCTCTCCGAGACAGTGCCCAGATCGTTACACCTTTCATGCGGGTCAGAAATTACCCGACAAGGAAATTCGCTACCTTAGGATTTTTCTATATTTTCAGAGAAAGAGAATTAGTCTACGATCTATTCCAAGCTGCGACTGGGATGAGAATGATGCATAATTATTTTTGTATCAGAGGTCGGTGCTAATGTCGAAAATCGAGCCAAATAACAAATAATATTTATATGTCCGACTCTCCCTCAAGTGTAAGGGTGCAACAAGAATAGGGTGAGTGGGATCGAACGCAAGGGAATTGGTATAATTA
>JBBYHH010000010.1:1262749-1274429 GCA_038382905.1 Daphne laureola | reverse complement strand
CTTTCTGGTGTTTCTGTGTTGAGCGGAGCTCAACTATAAAAGCATGAACTGTTCTTGTATGTTATAAGTAGAAAATGCAGATTTTTAGAAATTGTTGTTTCTCCCTTAGCTAGTAACGAGCCTAGGTAAGGAAAAATAAGTGGGACCTAGTTATGGATTCCGCCCACCACAGTGACCTCATTCTGACGACGACCACACTACCATCACCCCCTCACTCCGCAGCGTCCGCTTCCGCTCTATTAGGCGAGGGGTGTGACAACATTTCTAAACTTGTAACGACAAACCCAGGTACTACTACAATTTTAGAGGTGTATCCTACTGAAGATGGTACATCCGAGAGGTTTAGAAGGATGTATATTTGTTTTGATGCAGTAAAGAGGGGTTTTAGGGAAAGCTGTAGAAGGATCATTGGCATTGATGGGTGTTTTTTTAAAACCACCACCAAAGGTCAAATGTTAACCGCCATTGGAAGAGATGGTAATGATCATATGTATCCAATTTCATGGGCAATTGTGGATATGGAGAATAAGGACAACTAGCTTTGGTTTCTTGAATTGTTGAAGGATGATTTAGAGATTGATTGTGAGAGGAAATGGGTTATTCAATCAGATCAACAGAATGGCCTAATTCCATCTTTGCAGATGTTGCTTCCAAATGTTGAACATCGGTTATATGCTAGACACATACTCACAAATTGGCAGAAGAGACATCTTGGGAATGTGATGAAGTTCATGTTTTGGGATTGTGCCAACATACACTGAAAGAGGTTTTGTTGACAACCTTGACAGGATTGGTAGGTTTCCAAATGCCAAAGAGAACTTGTTGAGAACTAATCCTTGGCAATGGGCAAAAGCCTTCTTCAATAGAGAGGTTAAGTCTGATTCAAATCAGAACAACATCTGTGAGGCATTCAATGGAGTTGAAGCTGTTTTGTTTGCAAGGGAGAAGCCAATTTATTCCCTATGTGAGGATCTTAGGAGGCACTTGATGTGTAGACTTCCCGAAAAGAGAAAAAATTTAGCTAGTTGGAAGAATGAAATTGGTCCCCTAATAAGTGATAAATTGGATGAAGCAATTGAAGATCATGAATACTGGACAGTTACATTCAATGGAGTAGCTGGATGTGAAGTAATGAGGGACAATGATCAGCACATAATAGACTTGGTTAGGAGGGTTTGTAGTTGTGGAGAGTGGGACTTGACATGGATACTCTGTAAACATGCAGCTTGTTGCATAATTGATAGAGGGGATTCCTTGGAAAAGTATGTTGATGACTGTTACAAGAAACCAAATTTCATGGCAGCATACCAATACTCTATTCAACTTGTAGGAGGACCAAGAGTTTGGACAAGATCAAACTCACTACCTGTTAGTGAACCTCACTCTAGGATGAGGGGTGGTAGACCAAAATTGAAGAGGATAAGAGACCCTGATGAGGACAGACTAGCATCACAAGGTCCAAGTAGAGCTGCATTTCAAACCTGTTCCAAGTGCAAAAGAATGGGACATAACAAACGAAGCTACAAATTTAAGGTAATTTCAAAATTTATGTATGAAATTTTCTGATTTTACTTGTTTACTGTCATGAATGCCTAACTCTTTAGCTTGTTTACTGTCTTGCAGGCTGGTTCAAGTAGTACAACACCTTCAACACAACAAAGCATGGTCGTTGATGGTGCTAGTGGAGTATCAATTAAAATGAGGTCAAAACAACCTGCTAAGAGGGGTGTAAAGCTACAGACCAAGAGGGGCATGGGATACTTCAATGGTATTGTTGTCCACATCAATCTAGGGTCTGGTGAAAGTACATATAATGTAAGCAATCTGTTTGTTTCTATTTTGCCTACAAAGTTAATTTGTTTATGGAGTACATATAAAATGATATCATTGGATTATAATGTAGCCTGGGAGAGTTGGACAGAGGACATTAGTCTATGGAGTGCAAGCATCCCAGGCCAGCTATGGAAGTGGGAGTGCTACTATCACTGCTATTGGAAAGAAGCAGAAAAGATCGAAACCAAAAGATGTTCCTTCTTCATGATGCTTAGATCTCTTAGGATGTAATATTTTGTGGATATCAGATTAGTTCATGGTATATATTTTGGATCATGGTTAGGAGTATGTTACTGAATGCTTAGGATGACATATTTTGTGGAGATCAGAACATGAATGATGCTTAGGATGGTATATTTTGTGGAGATCCGAACATGAATGATGCTTAGGATGGCATATTTTATGGAGATCAGAACATGGATGATGCTTAGGATGCTTAGTTTAAGTGGAAGATTTTATAGGTATATTTTTTGATCTAAACAGAGTCAAGAAAAGTACATGTTTCTCAGTTGTCAATTGTCACTGGCTTATATTTTCGGATGGCCTACTGATACCATGTGTGTGAATTTGGATGGCAAAACTGTACACAATACTTAGGATGGTGACTATTCTTGACTCGCCAATATGTGACAGTGTCAAACTCTTACCAACATGATATATGACCACTCTGTTACTAGGCTCTAACTTCAATTACAAGATCAGACATAATAGGCTAATAAGATCACAAAATTACTACCAAAGTACCACAATACTGTAATTAAACATAGAAATTGTTCACAGAACATTGAAATTCCACCATGGGTGGATCATTACATAGACAACCATTTAACTTAATCAGTTTCTAACATCACAGAAAGCCAACAATACATCACCCTAACATCATCATCTTCCTACAGACCCAAACATTACCAAGTAGCTGCTTCAGGAAGAGGAGCTTCCTCCTTCAACTCAACAATCTCTTCCCTCAATATCTCAAGCTCATTGGTCAATGTATCTCGGGTAGAAATCATATTGGCCTTCACATCCAAGAGCTCATTGATCAATGCCACAGTACGCGCCGGGAATGGGGGCCCATCCCACTCATCGAAATCACAACCTCATTGCTTCCCCTGTCATAAAAATTATAGAGCAGCAGAGGCCCAAAAGGGCAATTTAAGAAGAGTTGAAGAAATCCAAAATCCAAATTGAACAAACATACAGAGCAGAAGACATTACCTGAGGTCGACGGTAGACAACATAGTGCCGGCCTAAGTTAGCGCCGCATCACGAAGTTCCGACAGCGCACACCTTATCGCAAAAGCATCGCGTCGGATACAGCCCTAACTGGACGACGTCATCCTGGAAATCGTCAGAATCACTACTAGAGCTATGAGGGCTAACCATTTGCGACCTTAGGGAGTCTAATTGAAGAAAAAAAACTCTGGAATCGAAAGAAGCCAAGATACAGAGAAGAAATCGAACCGTAAACCCTAATCCCCAAACCAACCCCTTAACTTCCCCCTTATCCCTGATTTAGGAGCCAAAAATAACTAAATCGAGTCAACAGTCGAGTTGGTATTTAAAACCCCGCCATTTGGATGACACACCAGCACCCACTTAACACGTCATATTCAACCATCTTCACTCTGTCAGTCAAATGAATGACAAGACTGATCCGAAAACTACAAATAGTGGCAACAACAAACCAACAAAGACAAATAAGTGGTAAAACAAAACCATGTTTTGAAAAGAGTGGTAAAATTTGTCCAGTACCCAAACGTTAAGAGTAATTTGGTACATTTTCTCAACCAAAGTTGTCATCTGATCGTTAAGATTGTCCACACCCAAAGTTTTAAGTTTTCAAAAATTGACCCCTTCCTCTGCCTACCAGCTCCATGGCCTCCCCCTGCCCGATGTCGCCGCCTTCTCTATCTCCCCTATCCGACCACCACAATTCAACCCACCACTACGGGTAAGCTAAAAGGGTCACGCATGACGATAGGAAGCAAATTTAGGCTCTCCAAGACCTCATCACACTGACAGTATCTCCTCTCACCGACAATCCCTCGTCTTTGAAGCATCACATTATGCAACATGGTTACCCAATGGCACTCATGAGGCAGGAATGGCGACTAGAGTTAGGCAGCAAGAGGGCGGTACAGAGGGCAGAGAGGAGCACAACACTAGGGTTTGAAGATCTAGGATTATCATCAAACGCCCACAAATATCTTGATGTCAACATATAGTCCTAAATATTGTTTTCAGTTCCAAGTTGGCCACCCATAACGATGTTAACGCCGAGTGGCCTATTGCATCCGCCACCTATCACAAACTGTTTAGTGTAGAACTTAAATGAGTCATGATTGTAAACGTTCAAGATTCAATCACTAATTCATAAACATTTAGGACTGAATTGTTGAAAACACGATACTCATAGGAATGGTAATACGTTTTCCCCTCATGTAAGGTAAGGTGAACTTGCTCTATTTGATACGATGGAGAACTATTATAATCTGGCAATATAATTTTCACAGATTAATTCATTTAAATTTGACACGATCAAGTTATAGCCTGTTTAAGATTAATGGAATGGATGAATGGACAATCCTTGAACTATGTTAATTGTATGTACGAAGTATACAAAATAGAACCTGTGGGTAATTTACTCCACTGCGGTTGGAGGTCAGTAATGGAGGCAATGAATAACTACAAACCAACCGTCCTCGCACCTGGGGAAATTTGTTTAACAAACACTCTTCTAATCTCTGTATTAATGTGAAGCAAATACTCAAAATTGGTGAGTGGGGACATATTCATATCCAAGCAAAAAACAAACTATCTGTTTAGTGGCTCTAATTGAACTTCCATTCTTTCTGAATTTTGCGACCGCTTTCCTGCCTCAGCTCGTCTCGGACTCAAAAGGTCAACTGAGTCATCTTCTTCAAGGTCACCTAAGACCCAATTGCTACGAGTGAGTGCTTGCTGTCGTCTGCGCTGGTTATCATGGTACTCCAGATATACTACAAATAGTGCACCAACTAGGAACCAGGCAATTAGCGCCCAGTTAAGCCTGCGAATATCTTCTATTCCATATCTCTCCCCTAAATGTTTCATTCCAGTAAAAAGTGCTACAATACCTAAGACAATGGCACCTCGACCAACAATAACATGGCAATACTCCCAAATCAGCCTGTTCGGGTCA
Organism: Daphne laureola; assembly: GCA_038382905.1. Taxonomy (NCBI): domain Eukaryota; kingdom Viridiplantae; phylum Streptophyta; class Magnoliopsida; order Malvales; family Thymelaeaceae; genus Daphne; species Daphne laureola. The sequence continues at coordinate 1,269,415 of JBBYHH010000010.1, read as the reverse complement.
GTTTCAGCATTAGCAGGCTTCTTCGGCCTAAAGAAAGCATTCACAGGTTGCAAACAAACCAGAAATATGGCAGCAAAGCCGACCTTGACATGTAAAGAGTGAAAAGAGAAGCCATGAAGTTCAGCAACAGCGAACAAGAGGGCCAGAAGAACAATTGCTAAGCCAGAGTATTGCAAGCAAACATGAATTTGGAACCATCCATCACCCTTTACGTGTTTTAAGTATCTCGCTGCCAGTATCCCACCAGGTAGCAAAATGCCCCATGCTAGGAACATCATGAACCCATGTACAGCCAAAACTGGTCGTAAATCTTGCTCAGCCTCTGCAGAACCACGCATGAGAAGTACACGAACTGACCTTTGACTAGTAACAGAATGCATATTTTTCTCACTTAGATGCTCATCACTCCACCTAGCACCCATTGCCCAAACAACTTTTAGAGGAGTTGTAGGATCAACGATATTCTTACACTCTGGCCTCTCATCACTATGACTGCAAGATGGGTTCAATGGGCGAGTAAACTCCAATGTGATAATGCCATTCTCTGACTTGCATCTGACATGCGTTAAGTTCTCATTAGTTAAATGCACACGAGAGGCATCCTTTCCATCAATCCAGTAGGAATTTACATGTGCTTTTCCAATACTGTCCAGCCAACCCACATATGCATAACTGTTCACCATGCCAGAACCGAAAGCTACTGCAAGATAGCCACTCTTCTTCTCTCCGCGAGCTGCAATAGATATCGTATCATCATCCAACATGGTCCAAAAGAATGTAACTTGCTGATCATCCAAGTATACGCTGTTGTTATACATGTCTGATAGACCACCATCAACAACTTCAACTATCCAACCCATCTTCTGCTCATACAATGACTGATAATAAACTCGATCTGGTGTGTTTCTGTTTGGTGCCCAAACTAAGTCATAGGGGCTTGCAAGAACTCCTTCTGCTTCTGGCCCTCCAGCATAAATTACCTCTATTTTATTTCTTAATGTGGAATTTCCACCAATGGGATCTGAAGTAATATAGAGTGCAACATCATGCCCTGCCTGCACTGAGAACTTCACAGGAACCCCTCTTTCCACCCTCAAAACTGGAGCCTCTTTCTTGTTGATATATAAAACTTTTGAAGGATTCGGAGGATTCGGATAATCCAATGCCTCCCCAGCTGTAACAACAAGGGGCACATCGCTGTCCATAATAATCAAATCCTGATCCTCCTTATCTTCAGCATCCAGTGGCCCTAAACAATCATCTACAGGCGCAGAAACATTAAGGACCAGGTGCCCGTATGCCACTGATCTTGGCCCCCCATGATTCTGGGGAAGATAATAAGGACTTAGACTATCTGCAGGTTTCAGCAACCCCAATGCCCAAATAACTGTCATGTTTGCGTGGGGATCTACTTCTAAATCATAGATGCTTACAGCTTTCAAGGGCCTCCGGTACCTAATGAGTGAAACACCATCTCTTCTATGCCCATAAACCAAGTTTGTATTGTTCATCAGGTCAACGGGTTTGGTAGGTTCATAAGCAGTATCAGGGCAAACACCAAATACAAAACCATCTTTACGAACTACACACTCACTATACTTGGTTATATAGAAATCATTAGCAAACGGCGTACCTTCCTCCCTGAAACCAGCAACTGCAACATCAGCTCCCAGCATAAACTCCATTGTCGAATTCGGGTTCGCCCACCCGAATGCCATGTAATTCTGGGTTCCAGTGGCCGCTTCCAATCCAATATCAATATAACCTTCATCTGCATTCAAATTCCATCGAACGTGATAATCTTTCGACAAAGCCTTACAGTTATCGAACATGGTCAGCGACCTCGACTCAGAATCCAATTTCGGCAGCTCGTCGGTCGGTGAAGGTGACGGAGCTTGCACCCGGTTCGACCTGTTCCGGAGCACGACATGACCGAAATCCGAGAGAGTTGGGACGTCCCAAATGCAAAGGACATGGATCTGATCCCAAGTCACGTTTTGCTTCAAATTCACGGTAAAGCTCTCGTTTTGGTAGGTTTTGTTCAGCGCCTGATCGGAGACGATGAAGCCTAGTGTGAGATTATCAAAATGGAGCCCTGAACCCGCCCACCAGTGAACATCCGACCCGGAAAGCATATCGAATCGGGAAACCCGGAAAGTACAGTCGTCGATAATGGAAATGACGCCGCGTAACTGGTGCTGGACCATCATGAACTCCGATTCGAACCCGACGAATGAGCTCGTCTTCGGGCATTCTCGAATTGGATCAGCGTGCAGCGGGACGAAGAAGAGGGAGTCAAACAGAAACCCTAGAATCAGAAGGGAGGATTTGCGATGGTTCATCAGGATCAAACCGGATCACGATGGAATTTGATCCGATTTCCGGAGAAAGAACGAACAAAGAAGCGAAGTTGTCCAGAATTGGTAGATTATTGGAATGAACGGCTTGGGGGAAGAAAGGTGACTCAGTTGCTGAAGCGAGCCGCGAACCCGTTGTTCAAGAACGTTCTGTTTGTGGCTTCGTAGTTTGTGCTCGGAAGGTTGACAGGAAATTCCCGAGACCTTTATATTATCAGGTTTATAATATTCCATCCGTTTGAAATATTTTTTTTAGTGTTCATAAATTATTGAAATGTTTTTTTTTTAATAAATTTTAATCTCTACATTTACCCTATTACCCTTCTACACTAATTAGATATATTTATTTAAGAATAAATTGCATCATCTATTTCTAAACTATAATCTGTGTTGTAAATCTATATCCGAATAATTTTTTATTGTAAAAGTAACTCTAAAGTATGAGTACGTTGCAAATTTATACCTACGAGTTAATTTCCGTTAAAACTTAACAGAAATTATGATTAAAATGCTCAAATTGACCCTCTGAGTTTTTAAAATATGTTAAACATATCTCTAATTTTATAATTTTACTTTTTGAGTAATTATTTTTAATTACGTGTGTATTATTTCAAATAATCTTTTCAAATCATGAATACAAATTGTAGATTGAGTCTAAAATATCAAAAAAAAATTAAATAAAAATAAAAGTTTATAATTATATCAATAATAATATTTTCAAACATTGCATTTTTTATTATGAGAAAAATAGTGATTATCAAAAGAAAAATTTAAGAATGAATAGTTATTTTTCGAAAAAATCTACAATAGCTATTAAATTATTTAGGCAATATACAAATCTTCCACAATGATAGATTTTTTAAAAAAATTGGTAATATTCATTCTTACATTTTATTTTGATAATTACTATTTTTAAAATAAAAAAGGTAAATTTAAGTACAAGTATTATTATTGAAATTATTTTAAACATTTTTTTCATATTTGATTTTTTTTTTTTTTTGATATTTTAGACTCAATCTGTAATTTGTATTATTGAATTGAAAAGTTTTTTTGAAATATTACACACGTAATTAAGAATAATGGCTTAAAATATAAAATTATAAAGTATAGGGGTGTTCTACATATTTCAAAAACCCTAGGTGTCAATTTGAGCATTTTAACTGGAATTTTCGTTAAGTTTTAATGGTATTAAATCGCAGGTATAGATTTGCAACGTAATGATACTTTAGAGCCACTTTTGCAACCAAATTTTATTCGGGTATAAATTTATAACATGGGTTATAATTTAGGTATAGATGGTGCAATTTAATCATCATACTACAAAAAAGTGATGTTTTCACTTCTAATATTACTGATCACAATCATCTCATTAAACACATTAGATACACTTGTAAAAATGATGATCACACTGTAAATAAAAATAAGGATGCACATCTTAAAAAATATTCTTGGATAGTAGAATAAAAATATATACATTTTTTGATGAAATGGTTATAAAATAAATATAAAAAAAAAAATTGCTCCAAACAGGATGCAATGACAATCTGGTAATTATGGGAAAAATTGTCCAGTTTTGCGCATCTGTTATCCGGATCTTTATTTAACTTTATATATTAAAATATTAAAAGAAAAATTCATCATTAATTTCGAGTTGTGAGAATTTTTTTTTTTTTAATTAAAGAAAGTAGGGAGCAGATTGGGAAAAGGACAAGAGACACCTCTTAGAACGTTGTTTGTTTCTTACCGGCACCGATTTTTCTCATTTTTCACTTCACACCCCGTGAAGATAACATGGTTAGAAAAGTTGTTATACAATTGGACCATAAATACTTTACATAACAATTTACGTTTTAACTTATAGTATATTTTACATTTTAGAACCTAACCGTTCCAGCCAAATCGATCGGCCTCTCATAGCCGAATCGATCTCGCTCACCCCTCGCGCCCCGCCTCTTATCGACCTCTCCCAACGAATCAACCCTTACAGGTTGAAACTTGCTCAAGTCGTCATCCTCATACCATTTCATTGACCGCACAGACCCCAGCCCCTTCACGATGCAAAGTAAAGCGTAGATCTTCTTTTCACGTCCTCGCAGTAGAACTAGGAGGTATAGGGTCGGCACGAGAAGAGGTGGCAGCGATAGTCATGGCTTTTCGAGTGAGTCTAAAAATCCACGAGTGAGACGAGGTCCAGAAGGAGGGCACCGACGATATGGATGGCAAGGAATGTGAAGAGTATATATATCTCTAGATGTAAACAAAAGAAGTTAGGGTTAAATGAGAATAGTTTTGTAATGTCATTATCCATAAGAGTATGTGCGGCATGGCTGATAAACCAAATAAGCATGACTTCAAGTGGTTAACGAGTGAGATATGCTTGCATGACAAGCAAACTAAATAAGCATGACCTAACTTAACGTAATGAATGAGGTATGAGGGGGTGGCGGACAAACCACACTTCATGATATGACTGACCGTTAGTGTGAGAAGTAGAGAGGTTCGGGACAGATGACCCGAACATATATCATGGCGGGCACGCAGACTCGAACCACGTAGATCAGGACGCACAGACCCTTAGGTCTGGCTTCACTTGGTGGCGCACAGACCAAACTTGTGAATGTGCAATCATGAGAAACTCTTCCTCGGATGAGTATCTTCTAAGACGACTGTCGACATCCTTAGTAGCTCTACTTACGAAACATTCCTGAATGGGTGTTGTACACACTCATTATAGGTCATCCAACGACTTTCATCGGTAATGATGAGAATTAAATGGTTTATTTCATCGGAAATGTGACATGCATTCACTAGAAATGCTTCATGGATTGCTATTTCTTATACTTGAAGGATTGAGTTATATTATGTTAATCAACCATGCTTAGTTTTCATTATCTGTGAACTTGTTTATTTGATGGCGTATCAGAACCCTAATGAAGGTCTCATACACTCCTCTTTACTAAGCAAATAGAACCCTAACCATAACCATAACCCTTATAATTTCAAGTGATCACCTTGGTGCTAAATACTATCCCGAACTTGCTGAGCTGGAGCCGGGATACGAGTATTACGAGGAGGAGCATATTCTGGTTGATGATGTCACTACTAGAAAATCTGTCAAAACCAACGGGTTGAACCAACATGCAAATTAACCTGTTGATATGTACCAATGGGTCAATCCGTTGGTAAATTCTCCGGTAACAATATACCAACGAGCTCTTCGTTGGTATGGTCGGAATATATAGGCTACCAACGGACAACCCGTTGGTACCGTATTTTATGATTTAAAAAATTATAAAATAAAAAAAAATTATGTTACCAACGGACAGTCCGTTAGTACGGTGACTGTTCCAACGGGCTGTCCGTTGAAATGGTCAATGATATCAATGGACAGCTCGTTGGTATTGTTCTAAGTTAACAATTTTTTTGATATTCTAAGTTATAATAAAAATATCGGATATTAAAATATGCATTTTATACAATTTACTTGTTGCATAAAATTCAATATAAATGCAAGTCAAAAGAGAATAAGGATAATTAGAGGTATGATCATAATATTGATATTAACTAATTGTTTCAACTTTTGTTGGATAATAAAATTTTAAGAAATAATAATTTAACTTGTCAATTGAGGATTAAAACTCTCACGTGAAAATAATGATCAATATGAAAAAAATTATTTAAATCCATTGTTTACGTAGTTCAGTACCAACGGGCAACCCGTTGGAACGGTGACTGTTCTAACGGGCTGCCCGTTGGAATGGTCATTGATACCAATGGACAATCCATTAGTACTGTCCAAGGTTAATAATTATTTTGATATTCTAAGTTATAATAAAAATGTCGGGCTCTAAATTATGCATTTTATACAATTTACTTGTTACATAAAATTTAATATAAATGCAAGTCAAAAGAGAATAAGGATAACTAGAGGTATGATATTAACTAATTGTTTCAACTTTTGTTTCAAAGTTTGTTGGATAATAAAATTTTAAAAAATAATAATTTAACTTTTCAATTGAGGATTAAAAGTGTCACGTGGAAATAATGATCAATTTGAAAAAAATTATTTAAATCCATTGTTTAGCTAGTTCAGTACCAACGGGCAGCCCGTTAGTACGGTGACTGTTCCAACGGGCTGTCCGTTAGAATTGTCAATGATACCAACGGGTAGTCCGTTGGTATTGTCCTAGGTTAACAATTTTTTTGATATGCTAAGTTATATTAAAAATTTCGGGCATTAAAATATGCATTTTATACAATTTACTTGTTGCATAAAATTCAATATAAATGCAAGTCAAAAGAGAATAAG
>JBBYHH010000010.1:1234871-1245440 GCA_038382905.1 Daphne laureola | reverse complement strand
TATCTAATTCTTATATTTTTTTCTTCTACATTTTAATATATAAAATTAAATAACTTATATACATAACATAAATTAATAATATATCTAGTTTCTAAAAACATTTTTTTCCGGATCTTATTAGAAAGGTTTTACTAATAAAAAATTAAATTAAAAAAAAAATTAAAAATCAAACATAATAATTAAATAAGGGATAAAGGGAGTGATATTTTTTCACTTTTATTATCTAATTTCACCCTTGGATAATCGGTCAGAAGCGGTGTCCCTCTGTTGGAGAGGAAAGAATAACATATCTAACTGTTAACTTGACAAAGGATACAAATACAACAACAAAATACACGTATACGTTGTCAAAAGTTCATTAACATCTTTTCAGGGGATACTCCATCTGCCACAAGAATTGAAGTCACGTTCTGTTGAGACAAACAAGAACACACTGAGAATCATTTAAGCATCCCATAAAAACAGTTTACATCATCACACAAATATGACTACTTCTAATGCAAATGAGTTACTCAAGCCTTTCCCAATGGATAACTTAGATTTAAAAAACCTAAACAATGTCACTTTTGCTTCAACCCTTCTTTAATGAACCAACACATCACTTGTGTCAGTGACCATGAATTTCTGAAGATGAAGAAACATACCCAATCCCTTCTATGAATCTAGGTTAGGCATTGAAGAAAAAGCCTCAAGAATGGGTTGAGACTTTCAGTTTAGTTTCGTCTCTCATCTCATGCTACTGACTTCTGCTCCCATGAAGCATTCAGTTTTCCAGCCCCCAACCCACCTAATTGCACCTAGAAGAGTCTCCAAGAGACATATCCCCATTATAGAATGCAGAGCAGTGATAACCATAATCCAGACATCTTAATTCACTGATATAGAGAAAAATCTAGAAAGTACAGAGAATCAGGTAATGAAGTTGAAGGATCGGTTGAAACAAGCTTCCATTTAACAGGAGTGGGTGAATAAACGATTATCAACATGCATATGAATCAGCAGAGCAGCCCCTAAAACTAAAAGTCTATCTCAAATGGATAAAAGTACTTTTGACAAGTTTTCAGCGTTTCATTGAGACATTATATAGCGAGTACTGCACCACCCATCATGAACAAATGAAGTTGTCCATGGCAGTACGATCTGCAAATTCTGAGGTACCAGAAAAACAGGCTTTCTATCTAAGAAAAGCAGGATTCATCATCATGTAGCATTGATAGGAGAAAGGTGTGAAGTAAAAAATAGAAAAAAGGCGAACCTCGGTCATTTGTTTCTGGCCACAAAGCACTGCACCCGTGCCCACAGCATTTGAAATATTTTTTCCTCTGGAGAAAGCAGCCTGCATAAATCATTTAAATCATCAGTTACTTATTTTCAGCCTACCAACCCAACACACTCTATCAAATATTATTCTACCTGTACATAGCCACTTTCACCACTCCATCCTTCATCTGGCTGTGATAAAACTGGCACAACCTTTACACCAGATGCTTCCCAATCTTTAAACCTATCCTAAATGATCACAGAATCTGAACATCACAGTCAATTCCAGAAAAAAACAGAAGAATCTAGTAAGGCAAGATGGTTGTGGGCAACCAAACCTGATAAGCCATTCGGTTTAGGTTTCTAGCCCCATAATAAAGCCTTACATCTGATCTCTTACTTGCACCAAAACCAGACTCGATCAAGGAACGGATTGGACTGCAAGAGAGATTGCTTAGATTAGCTATGACATGACGAGAGATGCCTGACAAAAACACATTTCACACAGCTAAGTCTAGAAGTAGAGGCATCCCGTTACCAACAATTAAGAACTAGAAACTGCGGGATGCCTTAAAAGACTTTATCTCCCGTCAAGGATACTCATTGTATAAGCCACGGAATGACGAAGCCCAATGAAGATCACACGCTATCTTAAAAGTTGACACTTTTTCTTATCCGTGTTAAATCTGTTGCCAGTAAACAGTGATCCATACATCTTTTACTAAACAACGAACAATTTGGATCAACCAACGAGTAGAAACTTTCCTCGGAGTACCAATATCATCTTAACCCCAAAAATAAGGCCATCAACTGACCCTTCACAACATAAAAGTAAGACTATTATCCATGGAAAACCATCTAGGCACTGTTTGGGCAGTGTTCCAGCTATCTTAAAAGCATCAATTATAATGACAAACCCTTTAGTTAGTTCTGAATGTTTGCAACTTGCCCTTTTATTAGCACTAGACAATATAGTGAAACGAAATCTAAAACCCCGAATTCAGAATTTTAAGTATCCGTTGTAAATAAGCAATTAGAGCACATTTCTTGAATTGTGTAAGCTAAGATGGTTGTGGTTTCAACTGGCACAGATTAACAGCTTAAAGATCTTCGCCACAAAAGCAATAGCAAGTAGTAGTGAAGGAAAAAACAAGACCACGCACCTAATTCCGGATCCTGTAGCGAAGATCAAAACTGTGGGGAAATCCTCGGGCGGATGGATCCTATCAATGTTGAATCCGTTGCCCATCACCTGACTAATCTCCACCGTGTCCCTCTTCTTCAACCCGCAAAGGACCTCTGCCGTAGACCCAGGCACGCTCTTAACCAAGAACTCAAAGGCGCCGCTAGAGGCGGCGAGGGACGGCGGAGACGCGATGGCGAGAAACGTCGGTTTCCCTACATCGACGACCCGCAGCTGGAGATACTGTCCCGGCCGCGTGTGTGTGGCGGCGAGGTCCGGCGCGTCGGAGATGTCGATGGTGATGTTGAAGAGCGATTGGGCGGCGGGGTCGATGGAGGAGATGGGGGAGGGCGTCCAGACAGTCGTGTCCTGGCGGACGGCGGCGAGAGTGGGGAAGCGGCGGTGACGGAGGATGCGGGGGCGGAGGGGGAGACGGCGCAGGATAGACATGGGCGGGTGGGAGGGACTAAGTTGCGCATGGGGTGGAGAGAGGATAATAAGGGACATGTTGAGAGAATTATAGTGCGAAGGGCGTGGCGTTTGTAGGGTGGCGGGCGGGGGAGATTGAGAGGCGGCGCTAGAAGTGGGACTCGGAGGTGCCGCTCGCTAAAATACGCTTTGCCTTGTAGTATATTGACTTTTATGATGTCCCACGTGCCATTTTCGTTGGCCTAAGTTTAATCGTAATCCACATAAGACTATTTGGAAATATTTGTGTTAATTAGCTCTAATTTTTGGAAGATTTTTTCAATTATTAAAATTAAATAACTACAACTAAAACGTTAAACGCTAATCATAAATAGATTATTTTTTTATTTTTTTTAAAAGAATTATTTCATTCAATTTTAAACGATTAATATTAACCAAATAAGATAAAATCTTGAAAAATAAATAAACTTTTAATCTAAAATAAGCATAAGCAATCATAATAAGGAGATAGTTTAAGGTTATAAAATACCGCCTAACCAAAATAACAAATCTAAAGTTGGAAAGTTGAAAACAAAATAAGCAAAACTAAAGCAACATAAGCGAAAGATCGACAGGATTCTACCAACTTGCATGCGTTGCCCAAGAATTTATAGGCAGACATTATTCTTTTCTGGATTAACTTTTCTACATGAAATGAACTGAAATTTGGAGATGTTTTAGAAATTGAAAAAAGGAAAAATGAAAAGCATCATGATTTCAGGTGGTGGTATCATTCTCCAAACTGATGCACCGAGCTGTAAGCATGGCTTGTCTTGCCTGTAGGTTAGAGTGAGCTTCCATGAACATCTGTGGGGCAAATGAATTTTGTAACAAGTGCATTTTATTGGCAATGAATCAATGATTTACCTCTCTTTCCCAGTTAGTGCAGAAGATCAAAGTAATCAGAGCCACATTTTGCACAACCAGGCCGCAAATAATCCCCATCCATAGTCCCTGAACAAATGTACGTGGTAAAATCAAAGAGAATGTCCTGAGTATTTGATCTAGTAATCATACTTCTGAGAATATTCGTAGAAATCAAGAGTTCGAGTCTCCGGTATCCCAACCCCCTACCGCTTTGTATAAAAACAAAAACAAAGACAATAAATAATCACGTAAATCAGGTTGAGATAGATTTTTACCATGCCTCCAATGTGAAAAGCAAAAGCAAAGAGGATAGCAGAAGGAATGGCCCCAACATAATAAGCACCAAGATTGATCCATGCACAAAAGTTTTGCCATCCACACCCTCTAGCAGCCCCTACTCCACAACCAAACCACTCAAATATTTAACTTCAGTAAGAGAAGCACACAAAGTTAGTCCCTTTGCACTAAATTTAGTTCTTCAATTTGATTAGACACAGATTAAGAAGAGTAGCTGACAAATTTTCTCCAACATTGGAAGATTAAAACTGAGGGAGCACAAAGATACGAGAATTGAAGTGCTGTTATGACCTGAAAGAACGCACTGGAATCCGTCCAAGAAGTCGGAGAGGGCAAGCAAAGGCATCATCTTGGCAACATATTTGATCACTTCTTCTTCATTGCTGTACAGCCTTCCCCAAATGTGGCACACCAAAATGGTGCTCACTCCAATCACCAAGCCCTGTGTCAGTGCCACCACCATCATCACATGGAGCGCCAACTTCGCTGTTCTTGCATTTCCGCCTCCCAACTCATTCGAAACTCTTGTACTGTTAACAGCAAAGTTCAACCATACAAGGAGAGGGAAAGACCACAACACCACAAATTTGCTGACTTATGATATGCATCATGATTCATCTTACCAAGTTACCTGGGAAGCTTATGCAAGGGTATGATGTTACTTCTTTTCCAAGATTCACAAGAATCAACAAAAAAAAAGGATGAGGAAGACAAGGGGCGTGTACCTTATAGCGCCACCAAGACCAACAGAGATCATATAGACCATCCAACAAGTGTTAAGGCTGTGAAATGAATCCAAGAAAGTGACTATTGAAATTGTACTTGTCAATAGATCATGATAATCAAAATCATATGCTACCTTATTGACAGGACAGAAGTCTCTAGCTTTGGGTTGGGCAAAAGTCCAGAGAGCAGGACCACCATCTCGAAAGACCAGTACTCGAAGCTGCAAACATTTCCAAGATAAAAAAAGGAGAATAAAAGCAATGAAAAAGCTAGGACTTTTCATGAAATTTAATGTTTTGCTTGTGTATAAGGCCAAAATTAACTCAAACCATATCATGATAGCTGAAGGAATGGCAATCTTGATGAAGCTAAGCAGATCATGAAACGCTTCTGTTGAAAAACCAGTCCATGTCTTGATGCAAGTTGGTGAGAAATTTATGTAAATTCCCAAAAGCAGCACATTGAGCCAGTAAGACACAGAGATGGCGAGAGCAGCGCCTCTCCCTCCTAGCCCAGATCGGAAAACGAGCACCCAACAGACACCAACATGGAAGACTGCTGTGATTCCAGAGCAAATGAGCATGGGAAAGACATTGTTCTGAGTCTGCAGAAACCTGTTGAGACATTGAAGAATCCCGTAGGAGAAAAGACCAGGGACCATCCATCTGTTGTAGTGCCCAGCCTCTGCTGAAATCTCCTGGTTTTGGCCCAAAGAGCTGAGGATTGAGGCAGTGTTGAACCAGATGATGGCTAAAGGAAAAGTTATGGTTAGAAGAGTGAGCATTGCTCTCTGTGTTTGGATCCCTAACATGTGGTATTGTTTGGCTCCATAGGCTTGTCCACAAAGTGTCTCAAGTGCACTCCCCATCCCTAGCTACAGAAACACAAATTAACTAGTACTAGGAAAGTGTTTCAGACCAAAAGATTGAAACTTTTCATTATTGGTAAGGACTTACCAAGACACTGAAACCAGTAACTGAAGCAAAAGAAGAGGCCATGGAAGCACCAGCAAGGGGCAGCTCCCCGAGGTGCCCTACGAACATGAGCGAGATCATTTGCAAGCAATATTGCAGGAGACTGACCACTATGAGAGGTCCCGCAAGCCATAGCTGTTGCTTGGCTTCCTCAATTACATGTTTCCCACAGCATGAGCTGCTTCTTGTTGTAGAAACATCCACTTGCAATTCTTCATCTGTTTCTTGCCTTTGAAGGAGGGCAGATTCAATTCCTCCAGACTCTTCTCGCCCTCCCATCTTGTTTGTGTCTTGTGTGGGAAAAGGAACATCTGTAACAGTGGCTTAGTTTGTAGTCTAATTTTGTGTTGAGATTGAAGATCACATTTGTGTATCTGTGGCTACATGACAATAATCGCAGAATAAAATAAGGAAATTATTGGAGGTTGTCTCCATTGAAATTGGAATCTTTCAATAATAACTATTCCTGCTTAAAGTCTGGCATATAACTAGTCCTTAGTGATGAATTCAGACATGGCTTCTTTACAAGCTTTCTTTCAGATTTTTTCAACTATTTCTTGGTTTGTAGTCCTTGCTAGAATTTTACAACATGTAATCTAGTAAGACAAAACAAAACTAGGCATTTCTTCAAGCAACACAAAACAGAACCATGCGCACCATTAGTATTACAACTGAAATGTTAGGTCAGTTTCCTTACATTTCTCATTAGAAACTTGAAAACGAAAGGCAATGACTTAATGCTGTCTGAGGTGGCCCAAAGATGTAGTCCCTGATCCATCTATGAAAAATTGATGAGTTTCTTTTTCCATGTTATTGTTAGATTCAAATTATTATTAAAATAAATATATTAAAAAATTCAGAAAACATATATTTAAAAATTACAGACATTGATCTATCGTTTGCATTAAAATAATTTGAATTTATATAATATTAAATTGTTACAGAAATAAATTGATTAAATACTGAAAAAAATGTATCAATTTTTTATAGATGGACGTAGTATTTAGTTAATTTGGTTAAATTTATAATTATTTGAGATGTGTTTAAATGGTTAAATTTAAAATTTAGGATGTAATTTTTTATTTTTTTTAGAATTTCAATTGTTAAAATTATTAAATGAGACTCCAATAGAACAAAATGCGTTTAGTTTACCTGTTTATCAACAATAGACAGGTCACGACACTGACAATTTTTTTGTTGTTGTGAGGATGAAGAGGACAGAACTCTGAGATTTGATTGCCAGGTTTGAGCAAATCAATTTGTACTCCCTCCAGACTTTCAAGACCACTAGGTCTAGTAGTAAGGTTGAGGAAAGCTTTGATTTGATGGCCATGGGCGAGGAGGAGAAAAGAGAGAGCTTTCCTCCTGTTTCATTGACGGCCGAGTTCATCCATGAAGCTAAGAGAGTTGCGTACATAGCAGGACCAATGGTGGCTGTTAACTTTTCTCAGTATTTCCTGCAAGTTATATCAGTAATGATGGTGGGTCATCTTGGCCAGCTCTATCTCTCCAGCACCGCCATCGCCATCTCTTTCTGTGCAGTCACCGGCTTCAGCCTTCTCGTAAGTTCAAACCCTTTTAACCCCTTTTCTTTTAAGTCTTTTTTGCCCCATCTTTCACGTTAATTTGTTGGTCAGTTTGGAATGTCAAGTGCACTTGAAACATTATGTGGACAAGCCTATGGAGCTGAGCAATATGGAAGGCTAGCAACACAGACTTACACAGCTATTTTCTGCCTTATATTAACTTGTATACCAGTATCTTTGCTTTGGGTTTTCATGACTAAACTCCTCACTCTAATAGGCCAAGACCCTCTGATTTCACTTGAAGCTGGTAAGTTTGCAGTCTGCCTCATTCCTGGACTCTATGCCTATGCAACCCTTCAACCGATAGTTCGATTCTACCAGGCACAGAGTCTGATCATTCCATTGCTTGTCAGCTCCTGCTTCACTCTTTGCTTCCATGTATTCCTTTGTTGGATTCTAGTGTTCAAGTCTGGATTAGCAAACCTTGGAGCAGCATTAGCCATCAGCATTTCCTATTGGTTGAATGTGGTTTCGCTAGGATGTTACATGATGTACTCTAGTGCGTGTGCTCAAACCCGCATGCCAATTACCATGGACATCTTCAGAGGAACAACAGAGTTTTTCCGCTTCGCTATTCCTTCCGCCTCCATGATTTGGTAATTGTTCCCCTAGCTCTTCCACCTTTCCTGTCTGATTTACGAGTGCTGAATTTCCGTTACCTCCTTGTCTATTGTCGTGCAGCCTTGAATGGTGGTCATTTGAGTTGCTTACAATGTTGTCTGGCCTTTTACCAAACCCCAAGCTTGAAACTTCAGTCCTATCTGTCTGGTACGTTCCTTAATTCCGTAGAATAGGTCTGCAAGTTGTTCACTTAAAGTTTGAGAATGTGTTCATACCACATGATCAGTGCTTCTTGTGCTACCAGTTTGTCAATCCTTTCAACCCTCTACCCAATACCCGAAGGGCTAGGAGCTGCTGCAAGGTCTGCTTCGATTTACAACATATCCATACACTTTTGGTACATGCATATATGAGATTGAATCCAACAACAAAACAAGGATCTTAACAATATATGTTTTCTTTTTTTCTTGTTCCTCGATCACAGCACAAGAGTTTCTAATGAACTTGGAGTTGGTAACCCACGAGCTGCTAGAATAGCTGCATGGACAGTCATGTTTATAACAGTCTCACAAGCGATAGCAGTTAGCGTTACCCTCTTTGCGAGTAGGCGTGTATTTGGCTACATTTTCAGCAATGACAAGGAAGTCATTGACTATGTTGCAGACATGGCTCCGATGCTTTCTGTATCTGTTATATTAGACAGCCTACAGGTTGTTCTTTCAGGTTTGTATGCTGTTGTTTGTTTGCTGGCATCATAAATGGAGTATAATGTAAGAAAGCAATCAAAACGTACACTCATACTATTCTGATTCCTGTTGGAGCAGGAATTGCTCGGGGATGTGGATGGCAAGACTTGGGGGCTTACATCAACCTTGGAGCTTACTATCTTGTTGGAGTTCCAGCAGCTGCCATATTGGGATTTTGGTTACAGCTTAGGGGAAGAGGACTTTGGATTGGAATACAAGCGGGTTCATTTGTGCAGTCACTTTTCCTCTTTGTGATAACAAGTTGCATAGATTGGGAAAATCAGGTTGTGTGACTTTTCTCTACTTTCTCATGTGTTCTCCCAAAGCATTGATAAACTTTGTGGTTATAAGATTTTAGTCTCTCATTCATGCAGGCTTGCAAGGCAAGGGAAAGACTATTCAAAGAAGCTGTTCAATTTTCAATGGGCAGAGGGTTACTGTCAGCTGGATCCGATGGTCACTGAGCAAACTGGTTGTGACACAACATTAACTTTTTTTTTTATTTTTTTTTCAGTTGTCTACCTTGTTACTAGATGAAGGATGCCATCGGCTTAATGATACTTTCAACAGAATACCGACACTCAATAATACTCCATCCGTCCCATGCTAGTTGTCCCATTTCATATACATTTTTTAAGGAAAATGGCAACCAATTTGAGACGGAGGAAGTAGTTTAGTAACGGGAGTATTAGATTTACGAAGACAGTTTGTACTAAAGTGTATGTTTGACAACAGTTTTTTTAAATAATTGTTTACGTTTTAGAAAAGTTATCAATGTAATTTTTTAAGATTAACTGTAGTTGTTTTAATCTTAATCATTAAAAAATTATTGAAAACGCTACAACTAATTGAAATAACTATTTCTCAAACAGGTTCAAAACTTGACAAACTTATGCGTTACAATATTAATGTAGTCTAAGAAACTGGTTTTCGACATCCAATCCAGTCTTAGTTCTGAAAGTTTCCTTTTAATGTGAAGATTGAAATAAAAATATGATCCATTTGGTACGGTGTGTGTGTAACCAAACAGACAAAAGAGGGGATTAAATCGAGTAAAATGAAAGTTTGGGGTGTTAAACGAATAAAGCGGAAACATTCAGAGTCTAAGCTATAGTAGTAGTACTTTACCAACGTTGAGTCGGGAAGGGAAAATCAGATGAAGGTCCCGTCTGGTCGCTGCGGTTGAGTTCAGTCTCCGGCCTGTTTCCGGCCATCTTCTTCGGGAGGTTTTGTTGGTCTTAATACTGGAAGCTTTTAGCCTAAGGTGCGTAAAACCGGCCGAAAATCTTTGAAATTTCTTATTCTGGAGTCTTTCTACTCAATCGCCGTTCAATTTTGTCGGAAACCTAAGGGAGGGTTGTTACTTTCATCTCGCTCCTTCGCTAAACCTCGCTATTCGTAATTCGGCCATTTTCCTTCTTCTTTTCTGAATGTTGAAGGCTATTCTCGCGGAGTCGGTAAGTTTTACAATTGTCTGGATCCTGTTATATTCTTTCTTTGTTCCTATCATCTTTCGTCGAATAAGGAAGATATGTCTGTAGGTACCGATCACAGAAGTGGTTTGAATTGTTGAAAAATTTGGAAGTTACATAAATGGACGGGGCAGCTAAACGCAGGTTGCCCTCATGGATGCTAGGAGCTGCTAATGCAGAGCCATCCAGAAATTCCAACAATGGAAATAAGACACACGCAGTTGGAGAGGAACGTGCTTCTTCTCGCCCTTCCAAGACCAGAAAGAAGGCCCTCAATACATCAGTAGTACCTCAGGGGGGTAGAGATCTTGGTGGGACTTCACATGACCACTCAAAAGATGAAGGAGAACCTCCTCCTCTTGTTCGTGTCGGTTCCAAGACCAGGAGGCAGCGTGATAAAGATGCATTGCTTCAAGAAAGTCAGAGTCT
>JBBYHH010000010.1:1202531-1215590 GCA_038382905.1 Daphne laureola | reverse complement strand
GATAACTATTCACTCTGCCCAAGGTCTTGGCACATTCTCTCTACCAAATATACTGACTTAAGTATCGGAGGACCCTCTATCGGGTAAAACTTCGGCGTGGTTATTAGGTTTTGTCTATTGTGCAGATCGACCCAACCAGACATGGAGGCGGAGCTGAACGTGATCAAGACCAGAAGGTAGAAACTTAATCGTGTGGTGGTCCCTAATGAAGAGCCGCCACCATACACAACTGTTTGGACTTGAGCATAGTGGTCGTGTTCGAGGATTAGGACACAGTGTGACTCCGATGACATATTTTGGACCTAGTTATGTTGGAGGTGATGATTCTATATATAACCTGTTTCTAGTTTCTTTCTATGTGTTAACAATGTGTTTTCTTTTGTTTACCTAAGGGCTATTTATTCTTCAGAACAATCAAATTATAGACAATTCATGACAAATGAAGAGTTTAACAACTTCTCCAAACTAGTATTGAGCAGACTTGACAGATTGGTGATTATAATTGTAAATAAGGATAACACATCTCAAGTAATGACTTAAGCTATGGTGAGTCTGCTAGATGTTTGGTTTCATTAGTGATGTTGAGGAAATCCAGATACCAAGGTATTCAGTATGATAAATTTACACTTTTTGTTCAAGTCCTCCATAATTAGTTGGCGTTGGTAGTTTCCATACTGGAAAACCAGAGCAATAGGTGAAATTTGTGTGATGTTAAGGTGTTGTGTGATTTGTGACATATCATTTTTGGCTACCCAACACCAATACTCTTTATTTTCATGTCTAGTTTATGCATTGGCTCACATAGAGGCATGTCATGTTTGTATTTATAGCTAGCCTGCCTGCAGGAAGTACTAATTTGATCAATATAGATATATTATTAGAAGAGAATGAAACCAGCACTACTAGAAAAATGTTGAAAACCGACAGCTTAGATAGACAGACTTTGTGCTGTCGGTAAGATCGACGAAAGAGCTGTCGGTATGATTGACGAAGGAGCTGTCAGTAGTTCTCCGACGAGCATACACCGACAGTAGATATGTTGGTCATTTTGATTAATTATTTATTGTTTTAGAGAATGTTGAATTTAGGTTAAGAATAAGTAAAAATAGAATTAGAAGTTAATTTATTTTATATGTAACAATTGAAAGTAATTTTGAAAACAAATATTTTAAAGTTATACAATGTTAATAAATTTATAAAAATAATACCCCCTCCGTCCCGGAAAGGTTGTACACTTTAATTTCATGTTCTGTTTTTGATTGTTTGACTCAAATTATAAGTAAGATATAGAATGAAAAAAAATTCAAAAAAAATATGTTTAGAAAATTCATACTACAAATTATGAGATTTATATAAATTATTCAAGTTTCTATACCAAAATATTGATAAATAAAAATTAAAGATTAAATACAATAAAAACATGAAGAAGAAAAAATTGACAATCTTTATGGAACGGAGAGAATAATTATTTAGACATTAACACGATTGGCTAATGTGTACTTTTTAGAGCAAAGCAATCAAATGAATACATATGGATAGATTAAAAAAAAAAGGTCAATTAATTAAGCTTGTTGATGGAGGAAAGAAGCGGCCATATTAATCATACAACAAAGATCTTCAAAATCCTCAGGATGTCCCACCATTGAGCATATCAAGCAAATAAAGCCAATGGAAGCCCAGGGATTTGATTATTTTTAAACCAAAACGAAAGATGTTTTGAGACATTACGACTCCTTTAGGGCTTTTAAAAAACATCTTCTGTTTCATCATTTTTTGGAAGGATCCAAAAAGGTCGCCCCAAATAGGTGACTTAGTTTTGAAGTTGAAGATCCCTTTTCTTGGATATGTTCGGATTACCTTTTTGGTGAGCAATTAGTCCAAACAATGTGGACGTACCTGACTTTAATTAATAAACTTACTCTCATGTGTTTTTTTAGTTTCAAAATTACCGTATTTTTAAATAGTTTTTTAATGATAAATATCAAACAAGTATGGTTAAACTTTAAAAGCTATTTATAAATAATTTTTTAAAACGTAACAATTATTTTAAAAAGTTGTTACCAAACACACACTTAATGCAGTTATTTATTCGTCCACATCAATATTCCTGAGTGGCATTACCTAATCATCTTTGAAATCTATATGTGCATAAAGTTGGGGTTGGTGGAATTTGCTTTAAAGCATGTGATCAAGTGACTTTGAGTACTTAATTAGAAAAATGAGGACATAATCTAACATGGTGCTGGAGATTAGTTTAATGAGTGTGATTGCAACCCTAGAATATAGCTGTCTCTTAATCACCCGCTCCCGGCCCTCGCCTCTTTAATTTTTTCTTTGTAGAATTTGATGAAGATGAGTAGTTGGATAGGCAGAAACTCCCGTGAAGATTAGATGAGTAGTTGGCTAGTTAGCTTTTGTTTTCAAATCCAAATACACATGGAAAGAAACTATTTCCTCCCTCTTAAAATTATTCAAACATTTCTTTTATTGGACTGTTTCAAAATTATTGTAACACTTTTCGTATTTAGTAAATTTTTTGTATATGAATTTACCCAACTATTTCTCTATCCTCCTCTTTCACTTACCAAATCAACATAAAACTAACTCCTCCTAAAATAATGTGTTTAATCAATATGTTTTAATAATAATAAGAGAAAGAGAGTACTATATTACCTAGTGTAAAACAAAAAAGCAACAAACACTGAACTTTTGAGTTGTCACGAATCGATCGCTGAACTTTTTATTCGGATAAATAAATCACTGAATTTTTAAAATTGTATCAATTTAGTCATTTCGTTTCACTTCTGATGATGTTTCAGACGAAAAAATGACTATGATTAAGCATAAAATTAAATCCAAAGTATCTTTAATTGTTCAATTTAAAAAACTATACACGCACATTAAGAGAATATCATATCATTTCTCATTACCCTAATCACATGACTTTTTCGGTGATATTCTTTTAACATGATTTTTTTTTTAATTAGACACTTAGAGACATTTATGTTGAACTTCTCGCTCGATGCACGTCATTTTTCCGCGTGAAAAATTATCAGAATTTAGATTCAGTGATTAAATTGATACAATTACAAAAATTTAATAATTTATTCGACTGGATAAAAAATTATTTATGATAAATTGAAAAGTTAAAGGTTTTTTTTTTAATGTTTTTAATCAAATGGCCTTTTCCCATTTTGAACCAAATGCGTTTTAAACCGGCTATGGTTGCAAACAAGAAGGGGGACATATCAAATCACACAACTGATCAATGATCACTAATAACCATACTTGCCTTCTCTCTAACATCTAGCTCGCGGCGGTGGACTTCTGTCTACACGTGATTTGACGTATTGTTGGTGGTTATTATCAGTATTTTCAAATCAAGTCTTTTACAAGGCCATTCTTTCTCTGGTGTGAACTCAGAATAAGGTTTCGGATTAGTTCACCAATAAGGTCATGTCATGTCATGTGGGATCACTTTCCTAAAGGTTACATGAACTAACTACATCCTCTTGCGAGAAAGACGGTCGATTTACAATCTCTTTATAATCTGGTTAGAATGAGAAAAACATCTACTACTCCTGAAAATAGAAATTATCATATGCTAGAGACAGAACAAGTTAGTAACAAAATGGATCAGAACACATGGTTAAAAAAACCTATGAAACAGCACTACACTCCTTGTATAAGGGAAAGGTCGCTCTATTTGCTTTCAACACAGCTAGGCATAGAAGCAAAACACACTATCAACCACAAACTGAAACTACACCACTCGAAAATTCTACACATACAAAAAAATTCTATGAAAATTTTACAATTATGAATCACCCCAGAAAACAAATGGAACTGCCTGGAATAGCTATCTCTAACTTTTCTAAAGAGCATGAATGAAGAAATACCAGTACTTCCAAATAACAGACATTACAGGTATAATATCATACTGATTAAAACTTTACTAAGAACCTCAGAAACAAAAGAATCAAACAAAAAAATACAGCTTCATAAGGCACCTGAATGTCGCCACTAAGAGCTCTGAGAATCACAGTAATCAAATAGAGCTTCTCAATGAACATTTCTTTAATTTCAGCCAAGCCTTTTGTCTGATCCCTTGAGATTCAGATTAAACCATTTCTTTTTCGCCGATTTGTCCTTCCCTTCCGCATTACCATCTTCTCCTGAGCTATCAGCCTTCTGATCTTCACTTGGTGATTTGCTTGTGCTGCCATTGCTTGTATTGGTATTAACGCTAACAAGAGGCTTTGATACAGTGAACGATGCATGGATGCTGTCACGCTGTTTCAACAGCTCATCTACCTGGATTAGGGAATCCAAAGAATAAGGCAAAATGAGCAATAAGACAGAAGACATGGTCCCTTATCTACCAAAGGCTTGATCATAGAAGAGTAGCGTGCACACACACTTTCTAAGCATTTAAAAACCATGCATTGAAATTCATGCGTACCATTTTCACAATCATCATACATATTTTAACCCAACCACATTGATTTCAGTGACATCAAGCTTGCAATGAATTATGCGATTAGAAATATATTGACATTATAGATCCATGAAAAATTGAAAATTTCGTTATGGACCTTCATGACACATTTCTAATTATCACATAGTAATAATTAGAGGAAATTCTTAGGCTATACTGCACAGAAAAGTATCATAAACTATGAATGGTGACAGTCATAGGTACGTTGTATTGTTGAATGATTCATGAATCATGCAGAACTGAAATATGATGACCAAGGTTCCAAACCTTACCGATTGCTTCTCCTGGCTGTACCGGTTAGTGACTTCCTGAAACCGAGCTAATGCCTACAGAAATCACAACATTAGAAATTGCAATTCTACATCATAGTGAAAAATAACAACTGATCAGATTCAGCCTGATTGTACTTTTCTGTATTCTGTTTCAAATTGCCGTAATTCGTTTCTCTTGGTCAAAATTTGAGCCTCAATATCCTTGAGCTTCTCAGTGGTGTCCTCATAAGATGTGGCGCATATTGCTTCAATCGTATACGTGGCTGTCTTAAAAAAATTATCACCTGAAATTGCATTAACGCAATGGTTAACTGAGAAGGCAAAATCAAAAGGCAAAAGCTTTATGAAAGGCAGGAGAAGGTACAGAACCAGTTCAGACCATAAACAGCAAAAATATGAGTGCCCGCTTTTAGTTCTGAAACCTCACAAGGTTGAAGACCTTCCAACCGTTTAAAAAAAGCGGATTCAGGGTCTTTGGCTATTGCTAACTGCATAAACGGAAAGCAAAAGCATAAGGCTTTCCAGCTATTGGTAAGAATCTGAACTTCAGTAGGCAAAAGTGAATACAAAACAACATACTGCATTTACAGTTGAATCCATTCTGTACACTTGAAAATGGAGGAAATACATTCCTGCGGATGTCACTTTACCTGTTTTCTCACTATCTTCCTGCATCATGTAAATAACAAACTGTAAGAAAACTTCTGCACGCAGCTGAAGTTTCACATCGTTCAAGCTGCTAAATGTAAGCATTTGGGGCATTGTCAAAACTAACACTACAAAGAATGGACGTCAAATGGATACATTTCAGTTAATTGAAGTAAATGATCTAATAACGTACCCTTTTTCAATGACAGGACTAATATGGAGAAATCAAACAATTTTGTTCCAGTAACAAACAAAAAGTGAATTCCCTATTTACCACTGGTTTTCTTTCTTGACCCACACGAAGTGCCAACAAATATTATAAATATCCGCAGCTAAAACCATAGATGAATTATTCAATGTCCTCCATTCTTAGTAACACATCAACGTGCAAACTCTACAACTAAACCATCAATCTTCCAATCTCTTGCCAACAAACCCAATCACACAACATAACATCATTTGTAACTGCTGCAGATTGTAATGGCCAAAATCATATCTCAATTCATTTTAAAGACAAGGAGGCACACAAAACATCCATTTCTCTTGCACTATAAAACTGGTCAATATAAGAACAAGAAATTGCTAAAGAAAAACAGCAATAGATGGATGCTCAAATCAGAACCTTTTGAGCCCTAAACAATTGGATATTTCTCTTTATCTTAGAACAGGCAAAACTTATGTCTCCTGATTTCTTCTTAGCTTATAGGATAATTATACAGACACTTATTCCACCTTCTCAGCATCACGTAGGATAAAGATAACTTCCTACACTTTAACTCCTATTCAGAATCCCCCAAACTCATAATAATTACCCTATTTTAAATGCTCAATACCTAATGATTCCCCCAAAACTTGCATCTATGTGAAATGAAAATAAAACATGAGATAAACCTAAAATGATTGCCTACATACTTCTCATCTAGCATAGCTAACTTACAAAATATAATTATCTAGATAAAACATGGGACAACCACAATATAAATTTGTGAGCATTGACGTATCTGATAATCTGAAGAACCAGATGCAGAGAAATGGACAAGCATTTAATGGCACAAGACAGACAAAATAAAAGCACGTCACGGCAAGATACAATTTACAACTGTAAATGTAGTAATAGACATCTCAGATAAAATTTCCATGTAAATATCACATCACTTTCACCAACATATGGTCAAGGAATCCACAATGAAAACTTAAAGAATCAATGGGGATATGTACAATCCTCCCCCCTGTCCCTGTCTAATTGATACACTTTCCTATATGGGAAGTCCAAATAACTGTTATGTTCCCTTTAAGAAAGCTTTATCCACTTCATTTCCCAAATTATCCTTACTTCAATTTTCTTTCCATCAATTCAACACACTTCCAATAAAATTTACATCTGCTGTACATCAATTCTACACCATCTATGTAAACTTTAAGAATGTTTAATTATGTTTTCCAAATGTTAATATTATAACACTCCTTAACTCTTCTATGTCCTTAATCTCTATGTCTACTCAAACCTAACAATTATATAGGGACCAAGGGAGTACCAATGCACTGCAAGGTAGTCTTTTAGGAAAAAAAATCCATCGAAAAAGAGTCATATTTGTATTTGTTTGACTAACACATGAAATCAGAACTCCCGAGTGACCCAACGTTTTTACATAACAACCTGATTTATTATTTCCTTACAATTTCAATGGTAAACCATGCCACCAGGCATCCCATTAAGAGGCTGCAATATCATCCACAAAATCAACCCCACAGTAACAACAAGGCTCAATTCTGCCTAGAACACTTTCCTTTAGATGACATTGGACATCAAAGATTAGGAAAAGAAAGAAATATTTTCTATGATTTTCAATAAGAAAAAAATGTTTTGTTCGCTAACAAAGGGAAGAAGAGCCAGTTTCATACTTTAAACAATTACATATATTTAAAGGTTTAGTTTATGCAACAATCAAAGTTTTTTTTTCCTCCAAGTTCTTTTAAAGGCTCCAAGAAAAAAATGATCCAAAAACTCCTATATATTTTCTGTCCAACCAAACAACTGCTCCATTAGGTTATTATCATCTCTTGATACTTAAGCAGAGTTGTGTTTATTTTGATACAAGGGATGGTGGAGGTAGAAGTTGAACTCAAGACCTCCACCTTGCATCTTTAGAGCTTTAACCAACTTGGCTAGAGCCTAAGGACATAAGCAGAGATGTTGACCTTGCCATAGATTTAAAAGAATACCACACTGTTTAACACGAAAAACTACAAGGAAACATTCATCTGATAATTGGCCTACAGAAGTAAAAGAGCAAGTTCTGAGAAACTGTTCGGAAAATTTTCAACCATAATAACTCCATCACTTTTAGGCAAATAAGCACCAGTTTCTCCTTATCAGACAATTATGTGGCCAGTCTATACAAACACGAAAATGAAATGAACAGCAAATTCTGGGCATGTTAAATGCTCGACCCATTTTAATTGCAGCTTTTTTTTTTCTTGCTTCACAACATTTAATCTAGGATTTATTTTGACAAATGTTTAGACATATAAAATTAGATAATTCATATGCTTATCATAATTTGAAGTCTAAATTTTCTAAATATAATTTTTTTGGACTTTTTCCCACTATCTTAGTAAGATTTTGAGTCAACACTGCAACTTGAGACATCAAAGTCAAACACAACAATTTTTATGGGATGAATGAGTAAAGGCTTAAAAATTTGAGAAGCCAAATACAAATCACTTTTGTGTAGAAAAAACTGCACACACTTCTTTTTCCTTCCAAACATTTATCTATCCAGCCATAAGGCAGGTCGGCTGATACTCCTCCGATACGAATAATTATGCATCATTCTCATCCCAGTCGCAGCTTCGAATAGATCATATACTAATTCTCTTTCTCTGAAAATATAAAGTGAAAAATAGAAGTTCAGTTTTTTTATTTTATTTTAAGAAAGATGTTCAACTATCGATTCGTTTACTGTAGAAAATACCACATAAATTTCTCTAGTATGATTCTGTTTTTCTGAATATAATTATTTGACTTGTTGCTTAATTTTTAATTGTTTGATTATTCCTTTTATTACCGAAGTCTTTTCTTTTTTTTTGCAAAAGTTCACCAAAAATATTTTGCCCTTTTAGAAATTTCCATAAAGCATGCCACAGATCTAGCGAAAAGGAGACACAATTGTCATGTAGCCAACTTCAACTAGCCGAGATTAAGGCTCACTCTTTTGTTGTTTGTTGTTGTTTGTTGTTGTTTTTGTGAATTAAAACCTTAAGACCTTCGAATTTTATGATCTACGGAGCAAGTTGGGTGACGGCCATTGTTTCACTAATGTCCTACATAGCACTGAGAAACAAATATTTCTTTCTCTTGCTCAAACATTTCAAAGGAGAGTCCATGTTGGTATCAAGAAAACATTTATTAGGGGTCCAAAATAGGGGAGAGAGAGAGAGAGAGACCTGCTAAAATAGCATATCGAATTGAGAAAAGGTCAGGACAACGATGGCCGTAGCACAATATAAATTATAAAACACTACAAATATACTACAACATAAAACTCGAAAAAAAGAACCATAATACAATTATGTATCTATCATAGTAGTAAATAGGAACTGCACATGTCTGAAAGATAAAACAGTGATTAAGTACCTGCAAGGCCAAACCATACCCGCCATTTACATCATGTTCGAAGTAGAGTAACTGCAAACAAAGACACTCAAAGGCGTCATCATGAGATAGAAACAGCATACGTATAAAAATAGAGTGTCTAGAGGTTTCTTGGAGGCAGTTTAGGAATCAAATCATTCAAAGAACAAGCTTCATAAATTGAAATACCTTGAATTTACTTTGGGCAGTAGATGTTACTCTAACAACTACTCCAGCCTCTGCCTGCTGTTCATTTATTGTTACACCGAAAAAGTGGGCACACTGCTTATCTACCTGCAGTGAAGTGCAGAACACTTCAGGAAATAAAATAAAAGGGTACAGCCAATAAATAGATATAAGGCTCATTTGGCTGGTTCTAAGCCGTGTTAATCTGGTAAAAACATCACTTGGATTAATATAAGCAGATGAGGAACCATTTGCAAATTATGTTGAGTTGGGTAAAATTAAAATCCTTAACCGTAAATGTACCCAAGTGTCAATTGCAAACACTTCATCACACATGTGATTAAGCCAAGAGATTAATCCATTGGATTAGGGTTGCTTTAAACCAACCAAATGGGACAATAAAGTCTATACCTTGCCACTAACTGATGCTCCAATAGGAAGCGGTCTAACAGTGACTGTTCCATTGAGAGCTTCTTCAAGAACATTAGCTGAAATTGTAGTCTTGATGGGGACGCCTAGCTTGCTATATAATAACTTGATTTGTTAAACATTATAGGGAAATATATACCTGGATGTAAAGCAAATAGATGATGACAACTGTACCTAAATAACGCAGCAAACATTGTATTAACAGTTCCTAGATTGGACAAATCTATCTCCATATCCATGTTATCCTCAACTGCCTGATGAGATTTCAAGCCAAAGAAATTAGGTCATCACATATACTCCTAATGATGCATCAGGAAAAAAAGAAGAAGAAAGGACTAGAAACAGGAAGAGTAGAAATATATATAATCAAATATCTACTTTTAAAACATTGGAATTTTTTTATAAGATTAACAGAACTAAATTAGTTTCACCATTATCCAAGAAATAAATGATTAGTTTGACAAACTCATCAATCTCCATAAAGAAACCTTACTAACCGCAATATTTTCTTATACAAAAAAAAAACTCATCTTTTAAAGATAGGGTTTTCGAAAAACTTTGAGGTTAAAATTATCCATTTTATGTTTTATTGTCTACCTTTGAAACATAAACGCATGAGAAACAATCATATGAAAAAGAAAAGAAAGAAGAATGGAAGAAGAATGAAAGAAGGAAGTACCTCAAACCCTGCAAGGTCATATTGTCTTCTTTTTTCTGGATCAGATAAAATGCTATAAGAATATGCAACCTCTTTAAACAGATCTGAAGCTTCAGGATTGCTAGCATTCTTGTCAGGATGATATCTGCCAAGAACAAGCAACAGAACCTTAGTTGGTTCAGCATCTGAAATTAAGAGGTCAAAAACGTTCTCACTTATATCTGATCATTATCCAATGACAATGAGATTGATAGCGGATAAGAGAGTCTATAAGATGCAACGAACTATCAAGTCCTACATTTACATTTTGTTTCACTTATTGCTACTTTATTAATAACACCCTCAGCTCACAAACCACCTAACCTTTTATAGTTTAATAAGGTTAAACTTGAAATGAAGTAACAGAAGCGGCTGCTAGTGCAGGGCTAATGAATTTCCGGACCAGAAACCAATCTATAGTTCTTTAATTGTGTGGATGAGATAAATTGTCAGGCATACAAATGCACAATGATTATGTCATAAGCAAATTGAATCAGCTAAACATTTTAAAAACAGAAATAAAACAGCTTATTCCTACAATGGTTTCACCAATCTTTTGGTAGACATATGCCCACCAACTGAGCAATACCAATTTGACCTACAGAAAACAAAAAGTATCCACAATTTGTATCTGTAGGCTTTCATGAACCGGCTCAATTGCCTTAACAAACCTGCTCAAATTCCTAATCACGAGCAAACCTAACCGAGCTGCAAATGTTTAACCCCTTTTATCAACGACGAAACTATAGCATAAAAGAAGATGAGAAGAGAGAATCAAATGATAGATAAACATTACGTACTTAAGGGCTAGCTTCCTGTAAGCTGTTTTAATCTCCTGATCGGAAGAATCCCTCGAAACTGATAAAACTTCATAAGGATCTCGACGAAGCACCGGAGTCGACGACCCTTCCATCCTCTTCGACCGCATCGTCCTCACCGAGTTCCACTCCTAAATCGTATATAATTTCACTCACTCACGTTCGAAATCTGCAAATCAACCGAGCAGCTGAGACAAATGAGCCAGCATTAGCAAAAGAACAAAAAAGGGAACAATTCCAATACAGCATCGGATCGCGAACTTCACTCTCGGGAACATCAAAGAAAACAATAAAAAAAAATCACATCTCCATGTAATTGACAATTATTCACAGAGGAAAAAGAAAGAAAAAAAAAACAGGATTGGTGGTATTGAAACAGAAATCACTTACTGAGAGGTAGGGTTTTAAAATTTGATTTCCGGTAGAACAAAATGCCACCGCCTTGCTGTGTTTTATCCCCTTTCTGGCGTTTGATTAATTTCCTTAGTATCGCACCCCAAGTGAAGAAGCAGAAGAAGAGGAGGATGGTGGTGAGAAGACGACCATTTTCATTTTTCCTCGGACCTTCTTCCTCCAGGACGACTTCTAGTTTTCAGGCTAAATGACGCTACTTGATCCAAACCTTCCTTTACGTTGCAGATTGGTCCTCCACCTCGGGTCAATTGCAGATTGGTTCCAATGACAATCCGTAGGATCTTTTCTTCTATATATGGGCATACTTGATATGAATACAAGCTAGAGGACGTATGAGTCCATTTCTAAAATTAATGCTTAACGATAAAGATCAAATCCCACCATAACGTAAAGAACCCAGCATGGTTGGATTGATTTCATGGACCCTTACCATAAGTAACTAATATGATTAGCCAGTGCTATAAAATAGTGTTGTAGTGGAAAAAATTTATTAATAATAATATTTTTTTTTGTTGATAAATAATTATTTTGTTTAATTTTATTGTTTTAAGATTTAATATTTGATTTAAATTTTAATAAAGATGATTTATTTAATTTTTTTTTTTTTAAAAAAAATTAAAAAATTTAGATTGTAAACTGCCGGTCTTTCTTTCTTCCATTTGTTCATGTTCAGATATACGGCTGAGTACACTGACACCCTCAAGAAAATTCATGGCTTCGTACAAGCTCGCACTGATCATACGAGACATACTGGATGAAACCCAGTTTCTTCTTCTCAAACAAAAGCCACCGCCCAAATTCGGCGACGATGAATACGATTCTTTCGTCGATTCCGATCTCTGGGACATCCCTTCCACTACACTGGCCCTATCGGAAGCAGAGTCTGATAACCAAACCCCGATTAAAGATTTGGAATCTTCCTTGGACAAGATAGACCTGCGGAAGCTCGATATTGCGCTGGGGATTAGTCGGGTACTTTTACCTTTGAGCTTATTATTTCTGTCATTTTCAATGGGGGGCTTATAATCATGGGTTTAAGAATTTGTAGCTGCTGGGTTTTTGCAGGCACTGGAACAAGCAGGACTCGAACTCGGGGATTCTAGAGAATGGGTGTTTTTCAAGTACATAGAGGAACCTGAATTTGGACTTGGTTTTGTTCATACGTTGTTTATTGCTGGAAGATTGTGTGATGGGGCTCAACCCATACAAGGTTTGTGTGGAGTGGTTGCGCGCTTTCACTTAAAAGTTTTGATATTTAATGCTGTAAATTCTAATTTGAGGAAATGTGATTGCACAGTTCCTTGTGAAAGTAGTTGCTGAATTAAAGTAGTATATTATCAGCAATTGTTGCACTAATGAATTGTGTAATACTTGCTCAGGATCATGTAAATGGATGACCAAAGAAAGCTGTCTCGATTTGCTTGTCAAGGTGAACCCCTGTGCTGACCGACTGGGGCCGTTGG
>JBBYHH010000010.1:1171874-1196962 GCA_038382905.1 Daphne laureola | reverse complement strand
TCTTAGGAGAACCTTTCATAACTCCATTAAAACCTTATAAAGATACGATTGATGGAATTATAAGTGAAGCTTTTGGAGTCAGAAACACGTCTCCCTCCATTCATTTTTAATTAGTTATGTTTCTATCATTTAATTTATGTATTATTTTCTTTTACATTTTAATATACTTCATCTGTCCAAAAAAGATTTGAACATTCAATTTTTAACATTTAATTTATGATTTTTTTTATTCAACATATTGATGTAAAAAATTAAATAATTTATATATAAATGATAATTAATTTTTTCTAATTTCAAAATATAATTATATTTTTTTTAATCCTCAAATTTTTTTTTTTTTTTTTTAATTTTAACTCTGTACCGCCATTTTCACTTTTTCTGCCGATTCACGAAACGGCCGTATCGACAGGTACAACTACCGATGTAAAAATAAGTTAAACCGTTTCATTTTCAGGTCAGTACCAGAACAAAACAGGTATACCGACTAAAACGGAACGATATTTAATACCATGTGAAGAACACACTCTAACATCTCGTCATTCCTCAAAATTAAGAGCAAACTGTTCCTTGTGACACATTACAGTACACACATCTCGGATGTCAACTTCATTTACAGCCAGCCAAGTTGAATGGCTATGGTTAGAACTTAGAAGCGTACCAGAACCGGCTCGACGAAACCAAGCATCCTTCTGGATGGACCGGTCTAACAGCATAGCACGGCTTGCTGCAAATGCTTGATTGTTACTTTAGACCAATCACGGGGAGGCACAAAAATTACACAGATGATGAAAACTGTGCAATCACGGAGGCAATTGTGTACTGTTTTAACCAGCTACACATTTTTGTTATCATTGACTTGTACCCTCCTGCCTACGATCTGCCACTAATCTTCTCCAAGCCATTTTTCCACAGTGCAGCAAAGTCAAGATTGCCAAGAAATAAAGCAGAGGAATGGCAATAACACACCCACCTGATGCAAAATTCACCATTGTCTGCGCAACCACATGAACAGCAAAGAAAAGCCAGATTAAACGTCAACACCAAGAAAAAAGAGGAAAATAATAAACATTGTCAGATCTCAGCTGTGGATTGCCCTAACAAATGGCAATTCAATCTGGACATTCCCATATGAATTTGCTAACATTTTAAGCCAAAATGCTTTTAAATGTTGCAAAAAGCACAAATTTACCAAGATCTTTCGAGTAAAGGATATTTTATTCTCCCAACCAAGGAACAAATAAGTCATTTTCTGACAGATTAGGTTCAGAATGCACTCTGTTATTGGAAAGAGAAGCAAATTCCTTAAGTGGAGAACCACCACAGAATCAATAACATTAAGCAAGGGAAGAAACTTACCAGTATTCCAGCTACAAGATGAACTGATGGAACGAAAATTTGGTCCAATGGATTCCCTTCAGCATATCCATTGAATGAGATGACCATGGAGAATGTGTGGATCGTAACAAATGCCAAAGCAATGAATGCTGCAACATGTAGACTCATATATTACAGGGCTATAAACCTCCAGTGTGATCAGTCATCAACAGTTTCTCAAGTATTGTTCATGACAACAGAAATAAAAAAATCCCCAGAAACCTCCCTTTCAGATTTTTTTCCTAAAGATGACAAACATAAAGTGAAATATGTATACATATGACGGTTGAGAAGTAAGTAGACGGAAAAAAACTAAACATGTAAGTTTGCTTACCCAAAACAAGGAAATAGGGCATTCGTGAACACCTTTCGACAAAAAGGGTTGCTGGACCAAATGCTGGTGTTAAGAGACTGAGGCAAAAGAACACGGCATGGGCCAATCCGTGACCTAAACCAGCAGCTGAATGCAGTTGACTGAGATGAAATTAGAGTCTCATCAATCAGAAGCAAACAACAGCATTAAACACAGTAGCCAATAAATTGAACTATGTCTAAGTTGTTCTTACAAGATAGTCTAATGCCTGTGATGTTTTTATTGGAAGAAAAGATGAGCCTAATGCTTGTGTTATTTTTTATTGAAAGAACAGATGCATGAAGCATAAACGTTTATGTTAAATTTATTTTAAAAACCGAACCACTAAATCCATAACACACCAAAATACCATATTCTTAGCAAAGCACAAAAAATCCTAGAATTATCTCTGAATTATGACTTTTGATGTTCTCCTTTCATATCATGATGCAGCCAGAGCAGAGGCCAGGTCATGTTCTATGAACTAAAGCAAGGAGTAAGTACTAATTTAGAGAAGCAAAAAGGCAATAGGACAGTTATCCAACACTTACCTAAGGCAATGAGCATCTTATCTGTCAAGAAAAGTCGTGGCTTTGAAACTCTATCAGCAAAAGCATTCAGCACGTCTTCCAACCTCCTATTATAAATAACAAAAAGCTGTGATAGCCATTTCCACACACCCTGAACGGGCTAACAAAGAAAAAAAGCAGAAAGAAAAACACAATGTTAAAGATAATATATAAAAGCTCAAGTAAATTCTCCATGGCTATCAAACAGCCTGAAAGCTTTTCAAGATGTGTAAGTATTTCACTTTCCTAGACCATTGAAATGTCCATGATTGAAACGGAGCGATAATGTATAGAAACCATGGCTTTCCTGATAGCCGTTTAGCACTTACTACCATAATGACACAAACACAAACAATTGAAACGAAGCTATTGAACTAAAACTTGTGTAGATAAGGGAAGGCAGGTCGTAAGTACATCTTCAGAATCTAAATTCTTTACCATTTTCCTAGGAGAATAAACTAACACCGTATAATATGAACAACGAATCAGTTATTTAACTTACTTATAACCTTTCCAGAAGAGAAACCGAATGCCCTCTTGAAATGCAACAGAAGTCACGATAAGTATGAAAAACAACCACCATGTTGATTCTGTCAAAGGCAGAAAAGGTCTCCACAGTCCGGAGAGAAGGATCAAACTTACAAGCCATACAAGCGTACTGAACACAGAAACATCAGCATCAGAACCAAGAATTGAAACCCAAAACAAGTTCCTCAACCTATTATTGAAGAACCCTAGCTACCAGAGATGTGAAGCGGTACCTTGAGAGGAGAATGAGGATCAAGAAGGGTTTTTTGGAGATGACGGAGACGAAGAGGGAGATTGAAGGGCCTAGCGCCAGCAGCGCGTACCCGATCCCCGCCGCTACTGTCATTCTTCTTTCAGATCTTTCTTCCTCCGATCCTGATTTTGTCAAAACGCAACAGTGTGTAGTGGTGATTCAGTTCAGTCTGGCAAATGTTGGTTCGTATCCTCAAGACTTGATATACTAATTGATTGGATCCCAAATTATATATCTTGAGCAATCAAGTAACTCTATTCTGTTACTATTAAAAGCACTCCATCCATCTATCTCAATTTCTTTTTGCAAGAGTTAGTTTGCAATATTTAATACTTCCTCCGTCCCATAAAAATTGTTCCATTTCATTTTTAATATTTAATTTATGATTTATTTTATTCGACATATTAATATATAAAGTTGAATATTTTATATTCATATGTTATTTCAATATGTCTAGTTTCTAAATATATTTTTTTTATTTATTTTTTTTAAATTCTTACTAATTAAAAATTGAGTCAAACGGTACAATCATTGTGGGACGGAGTACTACTTTGATTATAATACTATGTTTCATACTTTTGAAATCTAAACACGAGATAGTGCATATAATTTATAGTGCCTACCCTTTTTTGTGTCATTTTGCGCAATCACATCTCTAACTGAGATCACTCAACTGCTCTCATCCACTTTAAAAATACGCGTAAAAGTTGATAATTCGATGGTGTGCGGCGAATTCCATAATCATTATGTTTTAAATATAAATGATTAACTATTTTACATTTTATGTTAAAAAATTAATAGATTATTTGACACCGTTAATTATTTATATTAAGGGACATGAAATCTACATTAAAAAGGGGACAAGTGATCTAGACGTTATTTAATATGTGCTTTTCTATTTATCACATATTATGTGGTATTCCACACACAGAGAAATGTTAAGTTTATCCTTCTAATAAATATTTAGGAATGAGATTTTAGTCTTTAGATTAATAGATTAGTTAGTTAAGTTAGTTAACCCATACTATATTTTGATAGGCGTTTTTTCACATATGTGATAAATAAACGGGACTCGGGACTCCTCTAATTCAAGAAGCTTTCCGTGTTGAGGGAAATTACAAGATGGGTTCATTTGCTCATCCATAAGAAGTTTCCGTACTTGGAGAGGGTTTTTCCCTGCAGAAGACTCCTGAGTGGTACTACTACCAGCAAAGCAACAGCAGGCGCTTTCTCCATCGGCAACGGCAAGCATGGAATCGGAAGACGAGGCGACGCGGAGCTTGAGTGAGAGCCCAGAGTTTTCAGACGTGACTCCGGTGGCGCAGGACGATGGTCCCAACCCGGTGGTTCCGATAGCCTACAAGAACGATTTTCGAGAAACGATGGACTACTTCCGAGCCATCTATCGCGCCGACGAGCGCTCGCCTCGCGCCCTCCGCCTCACCCGTCGAGCCATCCTCATGAACGCCGGCAATTACACGGTAACGAATTTTTCTGGTAATCAACGAGTTACTGCTCCGTTGTTGCTTCGATCTGAATCGTTTTCCGTTTTTTCTGCTGTGAAAGGTTTGGCAGTTTAGGA
The DNA here is from genome assembly GCA_038382905.1 of Daphne laureola. Classification (NCBI taxonomy): domain Eukaryota; kingdom Viridiplantae; phylum Streptophyta; class Magnoliopsida; order Malvales; family Thymelaeaceae; genus Daphne; species Daphne laureola. The sequence goes on along the minus strand of JBBYHH010000010.1, from coordinate 1,192,304 downwards.
GACGGATACTTGAGACTCTTGATGCCGATTTGTACGAGGAGTTGGACTTTGTTGAACTCATCGCCAAAACTAACTCCAAGAATTACCAGCTCTGGTGAGTGACTGAATAGTACTTTCTTCGTTTTTTGCTGTTCCAGATCAGAGTAAAACATAGAACTTGAGAAATCAGAAGCTTGTAGAGATCATTGTTGTTCTGGCAGCAGAATCTTGTGAATCTGCTGAGTTTTCTGGGCTTTTGTTTGAGCTGCCCGATCTAATTCATGACTGAAACCTTGCTTTTAGGCATCATAGGCGTTGGGCTGCTGAAAAATTGGGCACTGATGGTACTGTTAAAGAGCTTGAGCTCACTCGGGAAATACTCTCGACTGACGCTAAGAACTATCATGCATGGTCTCATAGACAGGTTTGTTCAGCTAAAGTTTTTTGGAAATACTATGCATAGTAACTTTGGACACTCTCTTGGATACTATCTGATTAAACACTTGGCATGTAATCATTTTTCTCGTCTACTTGATTTTGGGTCCATCAAAATGAATACACGTCAAGTGTTTACTAATAAGTAAGTGTCCAAAATGACCGTCCTTAGCGTTCTCCAAGTTTTTTGGCTTCTCATTGGTTTGTCACCATAACATCATTGAGTGAACATGGGATCTTCAAGTTGCTGTGTTTTTCTCCCTTGTATCAATGCAGTGGGTGCTGGTTGCTCTAGGGGGTTGGGAACATGAACTCGACTACTGTGGACATCTTATCAAAGATGACATTTTTAATAATTCTGCATGGAATCAGGTACTGACCAACTGTGGTGTTCTATCTTCTGATGATGTTTGAGCCCTAGCATGGTTCCTGTTTGGAGTGATTCTCTTGCTTTTTTGGCAAGCAATGTTTTATTTTCATAGTATTTTTTTGTCACTATCGTCATATCGATTTACCTAGGCTAGGTTTTTGTGTAACAGAGATACTTTGTTGTCACAAAATCACCATTACTAGGAGGCCTTAAATCCATGAGAGATTGTGAAGTGGAGTACACTGTGGGAGCCATCCTGAAATGCCCGGAGAATGAAAGTTCATGGAGATACCTCCGAGGGCTTTATAGAGATGACACAGAGGGCTGGGTTAAGGATCACCGTGTCTCGTCGGTGTGCCTGAAGGTGCTGAATACCAAAAGGAATTTTGTCTTTGCTTTGAGCACACTATTAGACCTGCTTTGTAATGGATTTCAGCATGGGCAAGAGTTTATCGATAGTGTCGATTCTTTGTGGGATTCAGAAGATAAGCCATTGGAGGGTCATTTGGGTGAAGCAGTTTGTTCTTTGTTGGAGAAGGTGGATTCCATGAGGGCTAGCTACTGGAAATGGAGGAAAAGCAAGCTTCCACCTACAGTCTGATATGCAAGTTTGTTGAAGCTGCTGCTTCAGTCAACTGAAGCAAAATGTATCTTTATCTGTACTCATCTAACCAATAGGAATTCGCTTTGTTTCTGATTTCCTTAAAACGTTTACATTATCTGCAGCCTCTCCAAAATGTATCGACACAATAATAGAAACTGATTTGTTTATAAAATACTAGTTCTATTTTGTTTGCCTTTTCTTTTATAATACTGTAGTATTTGTTTTATTTGTTTTATTTTTTGGTTTAAATCACAGCAGTATTTGTACTTGTGCTGTCAGGTACAGGAGCTAAAAATGCAACATTTCTGTTAACTTGATACTGTTACTTGATACCTTTTTTTCTGATGGAGCATGTTCACCACATATAAACTGAAGCTTGTGAAACTTTGATTAACCTGAAGAAAAGAAATCTACTTTAGCTGCTGTATCTTCCTTTCTTGGGCATCTGCAGTCCAAATGCAATAATTTGAAGCTACGGGTACATATTACATACCAAGTGGGGGAAATAGCCCAGAAAGAGCATTTGTTTGAATGTGCAGGGAAGGCTACTGCTTTCCTATTGGCAAAATGATGGCCTTTTCCTCAGTACTGCACAAAATTCTTAGTCAGATTACTTGGATGCGGACTCAAAATATGATATGGAATGCTCCCTGCAATACAGCTAAGCCGGCTTAAAGCTTTTTGCTGACGCTGGACTTCTTCTTAGCCTTTGATGATGGACTTGAGGTTTCCTTGAATGCAGATGGACAAAATGCAGCAACAGTGCAGATTTCACATCGAGGCCTCAGTGGAGTACAAATGGTCTGCCCAAATCCTACCTGTTGTATGATAATTCACAAAATTTTACAATTAGTGAGCCTTCATGACATTGTAACTTAAAATTGTCCTCTATATATGCCTGTGTGCGTGGAGTGTGTACATGAATACGGAACTCGTGGAGGACGTGTTCAGTCAAGGATGTGGGAAAAAAGCTGTTTTTCGACACAAAAAGGGTCTTCTCTTGAACCAAAAGGTAATTACAACTGTGGCAGCCATAAAAAGCATCAACAAAAACTATTACTCCACTTATGAGATTATTAGCATCCATAGCTGAAATCTAGTATAGCCAACTATATAAATGTACATATACATAAATGTATCCATATATTTTGCTTTGAAAGAGTGGAGAATACTTACCAGAAGAGGATTAATGGGGACCCACTCTTCTTTTGGAAGCCAAAGTTGCAATACCTCTCTTGTTTCCTCAGGGGATGATGTTTTCTAGGGAAAAGCAAGACAGTTAGGATATGAGTGATGTCTTTACAGAAGAGTTTATGTTTTTTGTTCTCAAGACAGACAGTTTATGTTTTCATTGAGAACAAGAAACAAACAAGAAGCATAAACTGTCACCAAAAACCTTGAGAACAAGAAACATTTTTGTTGCCACTTGCAATTCCTTAAAAGTAACATATTTATGAGTGATGTCTTTACAGCATATTCAGGTCAAGCAGATGACTGCACATAGAGTTGCAAGAGAACTGTACACTTCAGGATGCATTCAATAGGTAATCATCCCAGAAGCATCTAGCCAGCTTCATTTCCATCATGTGGTTGGAGTTCTAGTTACCCATACATTTTTTGAATGCAACTTCCAAAAAGTTTAAAATTCTTTGCCAACCATCCATATCTTAAATTCATGAATTCCTGACACAGTATATAGAAGACTGAACTGAATGAAGAACTGCTTCATATCATATTGAACGTTTAGATCTTAATGAATGATCTATCAGGAGTGAAACAGCATAAACAAGATATGATGAAATCAAAATATAATAGGAAGGTTGTGTATGCACTTTTTTAATAAAAGGTACTACAACAATTCATCAAAAACCAAATTTTATGGAGATCCAAATAAAACATAAGGCACCTGTTTTGTTCCTCTCCGGGACACCCATCCAAGGCGATTGCAAATACGATGCACATGAGTGTCAACGCATATCCCTTGAACATCATTCCATGCAATATTCATAACCTACGACACCAACAACTCAATGTTCAGCAGACGCTGCAAACATGCAACCAAAAGGAAATGTGGCTAACCAATACCAAGTGTGCCATCTTAGGACCTATTCCTGGAAGCAAGAGCAACTCATTCAGTGAGCGTGGAATATCCCCATCATACTTTGTAAGACAAATTCTCGCAATTTTCTTCACATTACCAGCTTTCCTTGTATAAAATCCTACCTATAAAAAATAAATTCCAAAGTTAACAGAAAAATATGACGCCTAAAAAGGATTAGGCAGAAATGGCTCAATGCAATAGCTCTGCATAAATTTGTTAGTCCACCAATTCCTTGGTGTTTGGTAATTTCAGTTTGAACAGTGACGAGAGTTTTCAGATTCACCGTTCTTGACAGAAGGAAATCAGAAAAAGGAAGCTTCTTAGAGTGTCCCTGAAGGCTTCTTAACATACCGGGTAAATCAAGTCCTTAATTGTCGTTTCATCAGCTTGGTCAATAGCAGCAGGAGTTAGTAGACCTTGCTGAAGGAGACGCTGAATAGCTCCTGGATCATAAGGTTCTAAAGACTTAAAATGATTGTTTCATTACAACAAAGAAACGACCATAACAGCTGATAATCCCTACATGAAGTTTGTGGCAGATATAGCTGCAAGTAACATATAGATATTTACAGGCCATTTTAAAAATAATTCATTTATAACTGTCTTCTGGTTATAAATAGTTGTGAACGCCTTCACACTTCCTTGGGTTAATGCTTCGGCAAGTGTGACCACAAGATAATGACATTCAAAACTGAAAAGCTTCGTATAAGAAATCAAACTAATAAAATCTCAACAACTTTTCATAGGATTCCATGTGTTTGGAAATTATTGCATGTGATGATTTAACGAATCATATCATAGGGCAGCAAAGTGTTACTTCTTCCCAACCGGTCTGCCCACACACTTGGTAACACAAACAGTAACCAGATCAGAATAATGTTTCCTAATGCGAGTGTTTCTTTTACTTGCTGACCTGTATCTACTTCTTCCTATGCAGATGCTCCTTTGGTAAAGTTTCCATGTCTTCACTATAGCCACATAAATAGCTTTTAGAGAAACTCAAAGTTGATTGCGATATGCATATATGACTTGATGCTAGCTTAAATAATACGTATCATAGCTTTAAGGTGCTGAAGATTTCCAGATTTGGAAGGTAAACAATAAATCAAAAAGTTAATGGTGGTGGGCCTCAATCCCAAGCTTTGGATAACACAACCTCTATAGCTACAGCCTAGCATGCTCCAAAAAAAAAAACAAATGTAAGAAGATTACAAAACAGAAAAAGCAACCTCATACTCCATAAGAGAATAAATGTTGAACTGAATCAAATTTAACTTGCCATGATTTACATGATCTTTGGTCTGGCTAGAAAGAAGGGCAGATATCAGGACTGCGAATCTCCGTTCCTGCAAAATGGAAAGAAACCATAATTGGAAAATGAGTTTACATCCGAACTCTTATACCATGTACTTTCAAAATTGGCATTCGTTCACTATATGCTATCTAGTGCTTCTTGAGTAGCAATAGAGGTTATCAATTTATGGCAAGCACGTTGAGAAAATGTTTAGAACCTATACTAAATTCTAAAGTAGATAAAAACCATTATCCTGTACCATCTTACTAAGTTGTACCTTAGGAGGCAGAACACTACCAGCTTTCTCACATCCCATAGTATCCACAGGTGCATCACCAGATGACCTCATTTTACGTATTCCTTCAAGTATCTTTTCCCAGTCGGTGGGAGCACCATCTAAATTACAGGAAGTTTCAGCAACTCACTCATAGGCAGCCAGGGGAACAAAATATTAACAGCATCTTATTCAATATCATTCAATATAACTTCTACTATCTCCTAAAGTTACTTTTGCACATAATAAATCTGCATGAGAACCAGAGCAACTACATTTGAACACCTTAGTACTTGATTTTCATTTTACCTGCTGAAGAAACCATAGTATTAAGTGTAAGGTCATCTGATGCAGCTTCTGACTTCCCTAAAGAGGTAAATTTCGATAGACGAACATCAGGGACATGATAGAAAACTTCATATGTAGAGTATATATACATCTGAATGAATATGTTTGGATGCGTAGGATCTGTTTTTGTTTTTTTCTAATAGCAGCTGGTTTAGCCCTAAGACCAATCAACCTGGTCACAGAAGTTTGCAAAGGGACATATAGCAGCATTGTTAAATAATGGTCCCATGAAATATGACAAACATATGGAGAGAAAACCGTGGTGTTGATCTAATAGTGTCAAAGTCCCAAAGCAAAGATCATAGTGGCCAAGCTCTTACCCGTACCACCAACAGTTCCATACTTCCTTCCATCCACCTTCTTGAATGCAAATTCCTCAATGTCAGGAAGCCCGCACATCTGCACACAGAATCCCCTGGAATCAACAAACCCTAACATAGAAGAAAGGTTTTGCAGTAAAGCATGAAAACTGGAGACTCCATTATGCTACTTCATTCATTCAGTCAGACGAATATAAACTTTTAGACCTTGACATCATCAAGCTTCTCTTCAAACGTCTCTTGTCCATCAACCTTGGCTTTCTTAACCCTCCTTTTCCTCACAAAAACTCGCGTTTCACCAGTAGAAGCGCCAATTCCGGAGCCTGAAATTCGTTGGTTGGAGTGAAAACAAAAGGACAAATGGGTTTTGTTGTTGGGAGAATAGAATAGACCTGATTTTGAGGGTGAAGCAGCAACTTGTGTTAGCGAAAGAGATTTGGAAAAGGACCCGCGTGTGCTTCCCATTTTGCTGAATCTGGTTCGTCCGAACCCAGAACCCAACAGAATTCGCGGGAGAATTACTATAATACTAATAGGTGGCATTGTATTGGACTCACAAACAAAACACAATTTAATTAGTACCTGTGTCTTTTGTAAATAAAACAAAAAAAAAAAAGGAAGAAACGCCTTTTATTATACCATCAGTCCTTAAGGTTCTCCAACTAGAACGAAGGGATCCCTCAACTTTGAAGTGTTAGTCCCTGAACTTAGCTGGTGATACGTAATGTAAAGGAAGCTTACGTTCAATCTTGGTTTGAAAGTCTCCATATTTGTGATACTAAAACGATACTGACTTTGCAGGTTAATTAGTTTTGTATTGATTTGTCAATTCATATATGAAATTTTACTAAAAGGGAATAACCAAATAGAGAAAGTGTTTTAAAAAAATTGCGACCAAGGATTACTAATTAAGACTCGTGAAGGTATGAACTCGGTGAACACCATTCCTTGTTAAAGTTCATGGATCATTACAACCCAAGTTCTTAACTTTCAGATTTTATTTGTAAGTTTCATTTAAAATAATTTATTAAAATAAGGAACACAAGAGAAGTATAACCAATGATTAGATTGTTAGTCCATCCAAACCCACGTCCATATAAAGAGCTACTACATATTAACTTTCGAATTTGTGTTTAACTAATTTTTCACACAAAAAAAAAACATTAAAAATATTCCAAAAATATAAATTTAGAAACTATAGGTAGCTACTAAGCTTAAATGAAGCTGCCGACATCATATATAAACAAACGACAGAAGAAAGAGAGAAACTTGTTCTGTAATTTTTTTTTTTTATTTTTCCATTTTCTATTCTTTTTGCTCAACAAAGGACTTGACATAAAAAGAAAATCCCGACTTTACAACTCCCTAAATTAACTCCCTTTCTTCCTCTCTTTTATGAAATAGAGGAGGAAGAGTTTAGGCGCAGAAATTAACCTTGTCCTCTGCAAACTTCAACAAAAACCTCAAAATTGAAGGCTTAGGATCATGTTCAACATCTTGTTGTTCCCTTGTCCCCAAAATACCTTTCATAATACGAGTGTACAATCTTTCCAGCTGCGGTATGCCATACCCTTCTGTACACTTAACATAGATCCGTTTCACAGATTCAACTTGCTTCGAAATCTCCACATCTGACAATTCACTCTCCAGAGTCCTTGGCTTAGAAGATGCCTTGCCCGAAACTTGCAGCGGTTCTTCCTCCGTTGGAACCCACTCTGCACTCTCTTGGTTACTGTTACTTTCCTCCGGTGTTTGAGAGGATTTTGTTTGCACAGGATCTGGATGCTCTGATTTCTCTTCTGGCGATGGAGCTAGGTTTATCAATGTAGAGATAAAGATATTAATGTTAGGAAACAAGCCACAGTATCCTCTCTTTTTTTTTTTTAATCCAATGCACTAAAAACCAAGAAAGGAGAATGACGCATAATAATGCAATTTGCACATTGGTCCTAAAACTATGGTGATCATTGCAATTGCATCCTGATGTAATTGAGCATTAGGTAGAGCTGGAAATTTTTCCTACCATATGCCACACAAGCTAATAACTCAAATTAACAAACTATTAAGTCTCTATTTAATCCTCAGGTTTAACATTTAGATGTCATTGCAAGAATTCATGATAGCATTGCAATGAATTATGCAACGCTTGATTGTTCGAATACGAGTAAGCAACATTGGTGATAGTTTATGGATAACTAGTGACATTCACCCATTTCATCGACAAGACGAGTCTGGACCAACTTATTTTAGGTCCAACAAGTCTTCTTACTACTATTTCGTCATGCAAAAACTAGTAAAAAGAGAAACAAAAAGCATGAACAAGTCTATGCCAGCATATCACCATCAGTTCACTTGCATTGTGGATTAAAGAACATGTACCTGCAGGAGCAGCATCAACGTTCTTCTTAGACCTTTTTAAGGCTTCATAACTCTGGTCCATATTGACTTCTGGTTGCACATTGCGAAGTCGAGCACTTGCTCTGGTTACAGTTCCTAGCTGTACCACAGGCACCGAGGGGAACATAGATCCCCCTAAATCATCTGGCAAATGCTCTGGACCACCTTGTTCAGCGATTTTTTCGCAAGATGCAACCAATGCTGGGTCTATTTGTGACAGCATTCCATGCACCTGCAACATACGAGATAATTTTTTCTTTTTAAAAAAAAAAACACAGAATTAAGGGGGAAAAAAACACACATCAAATAGAAACATACACAATGAGAAAAAAGAGCATAACACAATAAATAACTTACTGCATCCAGCAGCTCATAAGCTCTGCTAACAATTCTAGCGCCATTATAGTCATTTCCATTATAAACCTGATATAAATGATATAAATTAGTTCTACGCAACACAAGCAAGACCTTCAGAGAGAATATATAGAGAGTAATATAACACTATACATATGTTGTGGTTGGTGTCATGATGTTTATGAAGAAAATTAATTATCTAAAATTAGTTAACACTGTAAAATCAGGCAAAACCATGTGTGTGTGAAGTACAAAAATAATAAGAATCAAGAAATTGATTAAACTGTAAGTCACTACCATGCGAGTAGAGGTGATACGCTTATGATTGCAATAAAAAGCAGAGGAAGCGAGAATGAAAACAGAAACACCTAATAGTGCCCTTCAGACATAATTCACACCTGCTGGTCTATAAGCATAAACATTTTCTGCAGATAAATCCATAAGATATATTCCACTAATTTCATCACTTGGCTAGGTAAGGCACAGGCTGGAATAGGATCATAACTTAGAGTTTGCATACATCATATTCACAAGAAAATATATTTCATAAATCCTTTAAAAATGACTCCTAATCTCAGAGAAAATGATGCAGCAAATAGTTAATGGTAAGTTTGGTGCCAGAGAATTGAGTTGCGTGTAATTCTTTCTTAAAACAGTGATTACCCAATGCAATGTCATGGAATAGTGCTTGTACCTTCGCATTTGTCACAATGAGGCCAACATCTTCCAAAAATGTTGAAGATGTTATATATTGCCCAGAATCCACCCGTTGTAGCAATGTAGCCATGTCCATAGGGTTCTGGATTACTGATCGGTAGTTTGGAGCATCCTCGTCAGTTACTGGATAATGGAAGGCACTAAACTTTTTGTCATATAAAACTCTGCAACATAGAGAAAACAAATAAATACACGCTGACATACATATGTACCTACAGCAAGACTTTCAAGTTTTCTGCTAGCCAGCAAAGTTAGCACAAAACTGAATTTCAACAAAGAGATTTACCTTCTTAACATGTAAAAACAGACAACCATTTTAGTATTTCCAACCTCCTATAGGAAAAGGATAGAGTATAAGTGTTTCTAGAGCATATGGCAGATCAAGATTATCTAGGAATTCCATCCACAGATGGATGGAACAGGGTGTTAAAACAAAACTCCATCCTCAGAGGCCAGACACAGTTGCTGAAACAAAACCTTTCATCATGGGGCTGACAACATCTATGAAAGTGTAGTGATAGCTAGTGGTGCCTTAAAAAATGATAGCTACTTCACCTGTTACAGACATCCCGAAGGCACATCCGTAGTCTACGAAGTGCATGCTGTTCAGCTTCTACTTTGGCTTTTAATTCTGAAACCTTTGGTCCCCTGGCCAACTTTGGTGCCTTGGGAAGCTCACGCAGAGACTCAGATTCCTGGAATTTTTTTGTAATGGCCTCCAACAAGATGGATAAAGCAGCTTCAATTAAGCGGTCAAAAAATAATGATCTGTCTTCAGTTGATGGTTTGTCCACCAGGTAGCTGAGAACAAAAACTACAGTGCATTACTATAAATTCACAAAACATGCTAAATTATAAATGCCCTTGATGAAGTTGGACAGGATAAAGAAAAGAAAAATAAAATAGATCCAAAGATGCTTATGCTTTTGGAACAAGGAATTGCAGCACAATACGTATAAACTGGTTGTTGCCAGTCACTGTCTCAGAGTCAAATTTCAAGCATGATTTTTTTTTTGGCGGAAAGAAACTTTATTTATTTTATATATAAAAATAAGGTAATATTAACAGATTTTAGTGAGTTGATTTTATACCTACTCGGTTCCCTATGTGAGGTGACTGGGAGTGAAAGAACCATGAATAAACCTCCCGAGAAAATTGCAAACATGATGAACTGTGAGAGAACCAAGTTCAGATTTGATAGTAACTAGTTTGAACAAACAAACAAACTTAGCCCACTGTTATGATAACGGTGACGATAGCATATAAAGCTTGTAGAAGCTTATGAGAGTTAAGCTGCATACTTGCTGCGATGAGGAAACACTGTATATGGATTCCCATCAATCTCAGTCAGCTGAACTAAAGATGTTCCAAGTAACAATATCGGTAGATCAGATGGCAACTCCTCTAACAGTGTAAGCAGCACAGCCCTAAGCTGATCATGTGCCTGCAACAAATTCAACCATAATGATTACACATCATAGCTATTGTCCGTAGTTGGAAATTTAAGCCAGAAAGCACTCTTCACCAAGAGAGAAAACTTTAAAAGGAATGGATGAGGAAAAAAAGCATAGGAGCTTCACTGAAGCACTGAAGCACATTTAAAATTCTTAAAATGATACAGAAACCAGGAAGAAGAAAAAAAAGAAGAAGGTAAGATACACTCACATTGTCCCACCAAAGATTAAATTGAGGAATGTAGAGTATAGACGGAGTCGTTCTCCTCGCTTCACCGAATATATGTACAAGTGCTTCCTCAGGAGTCTTTGCACTAGGATCAGATAGAAGTGATGGAAGTCCAAGAGAAAGAACAGGAAATTTCTCCAGCTCGTGTAAAATAGCAGGTCCAAGATGATCCTGTTAAACAAGATTAGTGGTAAACCAACTTTTTTTCAAAAGCAAATCAATATTTTATACACAAAGAGATGCTTACCAATCCAGCACCATCACCACCACATAGCATAAGCCGAGGCCTGTAAACAAGAGGAATAGAAGATCCATATGACAACATAGAAAGCTTGGTCAACTCTGATGAGACTGCTAGAGGAGTAAATATATCAGATATAAAGCTCATAGCTTTCTGAAGATGTCTTTGCAGGCAGGGTTCAACTACAAGTGATAGAGGTCTAGAGTGTACAATGGAGCCTCTGTGGGCAGCAGGCGTGATTGTAGACATTGCGTCTATAAAGTGGTCTTTCTCGACCTTCACAGAGTCAACATCAATCAAGAACTTATCATCACTGGTGTATACTTGAGGATATTTCTCACGGAAGGCACGAATAGCAGCTTCAGTACACAAAGCCTTTAGATCAGCACCACAATACCCTACACAACTAGTAGCGAGTTCCATTTTTAGTTCCTTTGATGGAGGTTGCCTCCATTTACGAGTGTGGATATCTAATATCTCAGCACGTGCTTCCAAGCCAGGTAAAGGGAAGTTAAATTCACGATCAAATCGTCCAGGTCGACGTAATGCTCCATCTATGGCATCAATTCTATTAGTTGCTCCAAGCAAAACTACTTGTCCTCGAGAATCAAGACCATCCATCAGTGCCAATAATGTGGACACTATGGAGTTGTGAATCTGTTCCTGCCTGCTTGATCTCACAGGGGCAAGACCGTCTATCTCATCAAAGAAAATAATAGATGGCTGATTTCTTTGTGCTTCTTCAAACAGCAATTTCAGTTGCCTTTCAGCTTCACCAACCCATTTGCTAAGCACATCTGCACCCTTTCGCATGTAAAAACTAACCTTCTGGCCAGCTTTTGAAGCAGCACAAGCCAATGCTCTAGCAATCAAAGTTTTACCAGTGCCAGGGGGACCACACAGCAAAACCCCTCTTGGTGGAGTGATGTTATAACTTGCAAAAAAATCAGGATATAGCAAAGGAAAGAAAACCATTTCCTTCAGTGCATCGATATATTGCGAAAGCCCGCCGATGTCATCAAAACTTACGCTCTCATCAACCTGCAGTGGCTGAATATCAGCACCTCCCTTTGAGCTAGGGCCAGCAGTCTGAATTCCAGATGTCAGCATAGCAGAAGAATCACTTTGATGAGCCCAACCAGAAGCAGCAGCATTCAAGCCCCATGGTGCAGTCCCATGCATGTCTAAGCCTCCAAAAAGCCACGGAGCGGCAGACCTGCTCCCTCCTCTGGCCCAGGGAACAGGGCCCTGGTCCAGTTCATCCACAAGAAGAGAATCATCAGAGTCTTCATCCCTTATCGCACGATGACGTTTATGAAGTCGTGATCCACCCTTTCTAACATCTCGACCAACTTTGGTATCCACACCTTGATGCAGTACTCTTCTTGGAGACCGTGCTCTCTGCTTGCTCTGATCAACAGAAAGCCTCCGAACATCAGCTCGATTCCGAAGATCATATCGCCTCCGTCCGTCCAGTTCCTCATCAACCTCTTCATCATCACCATCTTCATCACCTTCATCCTCTCCTTCTACATCACCTTCAGCTTCATCCTCATCATCACCTTCCCCTTCATTCTGCCCATCATCTGCATCATTTTCATCTAGTTCATTCCCATTTTCGGCTTCATCTACATCAATCTTTTCCTCTGATGTATCTTGCTCATCACAAGAATCAGTTCCTAGTACTCGAGTAGTGGCTACCTTTGACTTTGAACGACGGGGTCGAAGTCCTTCACGCCTAGGCTTAGAGTTACTCTCTGCAACCCTAGAACGTTTAGAAGATGACAATTCCTCCCGCTTGAGGTTATGACGGTTTCGAGTCCTAAAAGATCGATTTCTTGGATTCTGGTAAACAAACACACAGAAGGAATCAAAATATTTAGGATAATGAAGCTAATAAGTTCCTAACATTACTTAACGAGATTCAGGTGTGACTATCAGACACGAAGAACAGTTATTATTCGATTAATTTAATAGATGCTATATATTTGCAAATACCATTAGATCTTCATCTGATCCAGAGCTTTCAGTGAAAGCTTTAAGGTGCACATTAGCTCTCCTTTGTCTGTTTGAGCGCCGAAGATTTAGTGTTGAGCCTGACTGAAATAAATGGAGGCAAAAATATTAACCAATATTAGCATGACATAAACATCTAATGAAAAGGTACAAAATCAAATGAATAAGCACAACCAAAGAAACACATGAGAGCACTGAACCAAGTTGCTAAAGAGAAGAAAAGAAAATCATCCTGGCCCGAAACAACTTCATGCTACAAGCTCGGGCAATGAATCTTTTTGAAAAAAACAGACAAGGTTCCATGTCCGCCAAAAATTGTCCGATTTAACTTTGTTGTTTCAAGTTTCCATATTTGACTCAATTTTTAACAAGTGAAAAAATTCAGAAAATATATATCTAAAAAATTTAAACTTCAAATTATTATACACATGTGAATTATTTAATTTTCAATGTCTAAAAATTCATGAAAAAAATCATAGATTAAATACTGTGAAACTTCCAAAACAAATGAGACAATCTTTTGCGGACAAAGGGAGTATTTACTTTTAAAGTGCTAGCTATAGATTGCAACTCTTGGTCATGGTATCTCAAAAGCCCAGGGGATGTTTGTTTAAGGAAGAAAAACAGTTGACAGATCCTCCTTTGCCATAAAATTATGAGAGAACGTGACGAAAAAACTAATATCCTCAAATGTTATTAAAGCTAGATACTAAGAAAGCATATGATACTTTTGAATAGGCTTAGAAGAATTCTTGATTCAGTTAGCAGCCCCTGCTGTGTTTATCACACGGTTTATAACCTGTGTCCATTCCACATTGTACTCAATTATGGTGCATGGATCGAAGTTATTTTTAGGAAAAAGGGACTCGACTCCAGGAGATCCCATGTCTCCTTCCCTTTCTGTGATATGTACAAAACATTTACCTAGAGGATTCTCAAACATATATGATGAAGGGCAGGTGGAACATCACCTGAATGTGAGAAAGTAACAATTTTGCACTTAATCATTGCAGATGTATGCAGTTGTTTTTGTTAAATCTTTAGTGGAAAATGCAAAAAAATATTAGAGAAATTTTGGATGCTTTCTCAAGCAGTACTTAGTTGAAAATTATTGCTTTGGCGAGTCTTGTCTCTTATTGGAATGAATGCAGAAACTGCGCAAGAAAACTTAAGAACTCTGGGCATGGTGGAAGTTAATTTGACGTTAAGGAACTTGAGATTGCCTCTGTTGGGTACTAGGTTGCCGCAAAATGGTGGAGTTCATGAAATAAAAAGTTGTGCTAACCCGTTTGCTAAATGGTGCTGTGGATATGCAAAATGGTAAGGCGCAAAGGCATTCAAACTAGAATTAGCGTTCTTTGGTTGCTTCCATGTATTGATTCGGAATGGGGTGTAACTGCAGGATGTTAGATAGGAAGTTTGGAGATCAGATAATACTCCTATGACAGGCATATTAGTCAGGTTAGAAGTGCACTTGGTATTGAAGAGTCCTCAGTTTGTATTAGTCCCTATCTGTGCTGGTCAATGTATTTACATTGATTTTGTTTTGAGTTATTCTTTTCATTTTATGGTTCCAGGCTGCTAACTCTATTGTAAGTTCCGAATGGCTCATTTTGGTGAAATAAAATATAGGGCCCTCCATGGTCTAGGATAAAAAGTGATAGCGATGAGTCATTCCATCAGGACTACCTAGTAAATAGATGTTCAGACATCTCCAAAATTAAAGGAGAAACTATAAAGAACGCAATGAATATATATGTGTTCTAAGTTGAAAGACGATTGACTAAGAAAATATAATCTAACAACAAAAGATCCACAAAGTACATTGCCTTTTTTTTTAGAACAACACTTTCTCTATTTTACCCTATCTATCAGGCATTCCTAGATTACAGAATTGGACTTTCACAATCAATCAACTACCACTCAAATCTTCATTTGCACTTTGAGGGTGCTAAAACATGCAACTACATGCATGAGACGAGCATGACAAATGCAATACAGCTGAAATATTAAAAACTTGGATTTAGAATTTAGTTTATGTAGGTCAGCTAGATAACTGATAGGACTTGAAAGCTTTCCGTCAAGAGTTTCCAGTCTATACATGAACCTTAAGAGCAGTCCATCTCCTATGAATGCTAAATGCATGCACTTACATCATTACTGGATATCCGTACAGCTTGATTCCCTTTGCGCAGCATCTTGGCAATCTGGGATGCTGCTGTCCTTGTCTTTGTCTTCTTTTTTCGAGGGTGCATGATGACATGGGGGTAATACGAAAAACGCCCATATTTAGATGGCATTCTCTTAGGCCTTGCACTTGTGCGTACTGGCCCTGTACCTGGCCCATCTTCTCGACCAGATTTTTTCAGATGCATGGGAACCAAGTCACGGACTAGTGATTGTGACTACAACATTCCATGCATAGCGGCATGAAGCATAACTACACAACGAGAAGTAAGAAAACAAATTACCACATAAGCAAATGTCCAGCTTTAATCATCAAATCTAACGAGAACGAAGCTCTAACCTAGTGATTCGAGAAGTAATTTAAAGAGAGAATTATAAGAGATAAAAGGCACAAACAGAAAACCACATAGTGAGAAACAATGACTAAAGTTCTAAGGTGACTCCATTTATATTCAATACATCAAATCTCAGGATTAACAATGTTTCTGTTTATCAACCATTTCAAGCAAATTCACGCCACTAGCTAGCAATATAGCCACGCACACATCCTATTGGCATTTCAGACTAGACTTGCTAATACACTAACCTTTGAATTAAACCAGACAAAAAAGCATGCTACTTAAACTGAGTCGGAGCAATTCAGAAAAGCCACAAAGACATAACAAAATTGCAGAAGGGGGCAACGAGGATGAGGTGTGACTGAGCACCTACCTGGTTGACGAAGAGCCAGTCTGCAAGTCTCTGAAACTCAACAGAAACACCGGATTCGAGCAGGAAACAGGCCTTCGATGTCGTTACTCTGTAATGGGGAATGAGATGATGAAGAAACCGATTTGTATTGCACAGAAGAAGAAGAAGAAGAAGAAGAAGAAGAAGGGTTTGGGACTTGAGAAGTTAGCTGCTATGCGAGAAAGTTTTACGGTAGGCCCGTTGCACGTAGGGACAACAGGAGAAACCAAACGGGCCTTCGTAAAAGTCCTGGAAATCACATGGGCCAAACGGCCCATTACAGTGCATGGGAGAATGGCACAGTTAGTCTGTCACTTGATGTTATCATCCATGTTAATCACAACGTTTATTTTTAGACACTCAGGTCCTTGTGTCTTTTATAAGGATGTGGTGATGCATTTGCATAACTTCTTCCATGAGGGGTGAAAGTCTTAATGACAATAGTATTCACTGACTACATCACAAGTCTTTGAAGTTTTTTAAAATAACCCTCCGTACCCCACATCCCCACTAATTGCAAAACTAACGGTCCAACTTTAATAGATTGTACATTTCACCCCAAGGCATTGTTTGTCTAACATTTAAGTCCATTTTCAGTTTTCACTCTCTTTATATTAGTGATGTAAATGTAGTAAAGTTTAACACATAACTTATTTTATTATTGTCAATTTCTCATAAGTATCGGACTTTACATTTATCTTATTTTTTTATACAGTTTATGTTTATCTTATATGTTTATCTTATATGTTTATGTCTTGAACATCTCGCAATTTTTTTCCATTATATTAACGTAACTTTTCATCAGTATACCATTTGTTTCAAGCTATTTTACATGATTTTCAATAACAGTTAATTTCTAGATTATAGGAGTTTATCAAAAAACGTTGCAATTCTTATATCGATTTTAAAATATATTTAATTTCTAAAACAAATCTAGCGTCAATTTTTTTTTTTTAAATGAATGACTTTCATTCTAAAACAGGTAAGCAAAAACCGGAGCAACACAAAGGAAAATGGACAAAGCCCTTGAGAACAGGTTGAGACGCCTGATCGAGAGATGAGCTAAATCACAGATAAGCTGCAGATCAACTAAAAACTAACCAGAAATAACAAAAGTACTAAGATAGCAAATTAAAAAGACCCTAAAGATAAGGAACGTATACAACATAGTATAAAGAAATCATAGCAAAAACATTACAGTCGTCAGCAGATGCTCACATGAACCTACTATGTCACCACCTAGCCATATAGGTTCATTCGGACTCTCATCTGCAACATCGAAGTTTGGTACGTGGGCAAAATAAAAGCTAAGCAGGGTCATACCTGCTCAAGAGCGTCCAACCCCTGTAAGGAGATCTGAGTGGATAGTGAGAACATAAGTGAATACCCGCATGGAAACTATAACATAAAAGCCATGAAGCCACCACATCCTGTTGATGGTCTCGGCCATATTAAAATACTGGATGCGCATGAATAGCTTCCTAACCCATATACCCAAACCTGAGACCCTCATTGCTCCAGGCATGAACAATAATTAGAATTTTTCAGGATATGTGTGTTCTTTATAGAATTATTGAGAATTTATGAAATTATTTTTTTACTTTAACTTTTTCATCTAACAAATTTCACATCAATTGTTCAAAATCTTCATTTCACCTCATAAGTTTTACAAAAGAACAAAACCAGTCAGAAGGAAACAACGGAGTTGGGGAAAACAAAGAATGAAAAGAAAATTACATTTTACTTAATGGAAATCATCAAAGAAAATTCAATATATTTGATTAAATTAGATTTAAGTCATTCTAATAAAATTATTGCTTTATTTATCTCTAACCGAATAGGTCAAAGATATTTAGTAACCAGAGAAAGTTAATTTCTTTAGCTTCTAGAATGAGAAGAAGAGTTCTTTCATCACATGAAAATTTATACAATTTAATATTTGAATTTGTGTTTATAGTTTTTTTAGTGGTTTACACTTTAGTGAAAAATTTGAGGTTTTATCAAATTGTTATGTTTTTACCAATTATTTTCTTACGAATTGAAATAGATTAATGAAACATAATTCAGTCCGATTGTAATCCGCGACAACACGTGGGTAAGAATACTACTTAATAATTATACTCCTTACATCTTCAATTAATCTTACACTCTTTCACAATTTAATGTTTAACTTAATTTTTAATAATGATAAAAAGTTTCAAATATATCATAAAAAAAAATATTTAAAATATTTATATTTTAAATTATGATTTGCATATAAATTACTCCCTCCATCCCAATAAAATTGATACATATTTCTTTTTAGGTCGTCTAAGTGAAATTAGTACGTTTCCTAAAAATGAAACTTTTATATACTAACTTTACCTTATTACCTTTTATTTCTCTTCCCACTCAAAAAAGTTAATTTTGTTGTATATGTTTACTTTACATTTTTACCCTTTAGTCAACAATATTTTTTAATCTTCATACTCAATTAAATGTATCATCTTTACTGAAATGAATGGAGTATTTAGATAATTTAAATATCTAAACATTCATAAAAATAAATCATAAATTAACAATAAAAAAAATATAAGATTAATTGGGGTAGGGAAGTACAAGATCATCTCTTCTGGTGTGAAAAGACACTAGAAGGATTTTAGAACTAGATGAGATGACAAAAGAAGAATGTTTGGGAGAAGCCATATTATCTATATAAAGACATTAAAACCCCTAGAGTTGTGATTCGTCGGTCTTAGGTCGTGATTTGGTAGCTTTGGACTGGGATCCGGCGATCCTAAGGACCGATCTATACTTCCGATAATTTTTTTTACATTTTTGGCATTTTTCAGCGGTGGTCGGCGGTAGTGGCGACGGTCCGATGATGGCTGGGTGTTGGGGCATTATTAAAACGTTTGGGTAGAAGTGTACAGTTTAAAATTATTTAGAGGTGTCTAAATGGTTAAATTTAAAACTTTAGATGTAAATAAATTATTTTAAAACAATTAAGTTAATGAAAAAAATATTTTTCCTACAAATCCGTTAAACTTGACTATTAATGGATGGAAAAAAACTAAAAAAAAAAATTAAAAATTAAAAATAAAACTTTATAAATACAAAAAGTTAAAACAGAACCATAATAATACATAAATTAAAATTATATGACTACCGATACATTTTACAATATACTTTATCAACAAACCATTCCATTCCCTTACCTGCTTTTCCTCTGCACTTTTGTTATAGCTAACTCTCTCAACGTCTCTAAAAATCTCTTGATTCACCAAATAATTTCATCAACAAACCATTTCATTCACATGTTCCTCACAACCATTATATCAATTTACAAATACTTCACTAAATTATCAAAAAAATTCATGCAACATTAATTAATTTTCCAATACTAAGTCACGACAAACCCTTATTTAAACGAATCAACAACGTTTTAGGGGTCGTATTATGATTTATAGAGTATAGTTTTCCTTGTTGTTATTTACTACTATATTTATTTATTTGAAGAGGAAAATAGGTCCAGGTTAAAATACGCACGACATATGCGTGCGCATAAACATTTCGATTATTTACAAGTTTATCACTCGTGTCTTGTGATTGACATTCAATATTAAATGTCAATCAACATGATAACTTATTTCGATCGACATCCCGAGAATAAATATTGATTTGCATGGTGATTAACATTGATTTACATAGTGATCAATATCTCTTTACACGTGATCAACATCATTGTCGTGTGTGATCGTTGATCAGCATGATGATTTTTTCCGATCGACATCACCATAATAAATGCTAATTGACATTGATTTACATGGTGATCAACGTCTCTTACACTTGATCATCATCATTGTCGTGTGTGAACAATATTAACTGTTAAATGTATGTTGATCTATCATTTATGTATGATAATCTAACTCAAATCAACATGACTACCTACTCTGATCGACATGACTATCTACTCCAATCAACATTGGAAAAAATAGATCAACATGATTACCTACTCAGATCGACATGACTAACTACTTTGATCGGCATGGCTCGAAGCAGATCAGCATGACTACCTACTCCGATCGACATGACTACCTATCCCGATCAACATTGGAAAAAACAGATCAACATGACTACCTACTCAAATCGACATGACTAACTACTCTGATCGGCATGACTCGAAGGATATCAGCATGACTACCTTCTCCGACCGATATGACTACCTACTCCGATCAACATTGAAAAAAACAGATCAACATGACTACCTACTCAGATCGACATGACTACATACTCAGATCATCATCGTTTTTCCCAGATTTTTTAAGTCATAAAATTTTCAATTTTTCATCGTTTGCAAGTTTGGTGGTTCTGGAGTTTCATAGCGGGCAAACTCTGGTGT
>JBBYHH010000010.1:1152330-1163388 GCA_038382905.1 Daphne laureola | reverse complement strand
AGTTGAAGGTTTTACAATACCTTAGGGGGGTTTCTGCAGGTTTCCCAAAATCGAGGAGGGAAACTGGAGGTTTCACCTAACCTCATGGGGGTTTTTGTAAGTTACCCATTTCTTTAATTCCAAAAGAGGATGGTACCGATGTGGGAAGTAAAACTATAGGGTTTAATTTACAAAAAATGTAAGAGATAGGGAAGTAAAAAATTGACTTCTATAGGAGTGTAAACGAGCCGAACCGAACTCGAACATCACTAGTTTGAGCTCGAGTTCGTGAGATCAGCTCGACTTCGGGTTTGTTCGAGTCAACCTTGAAATAAACGGTTCACTCGACTCATCTAATATTCTAATGTTCGAGTGCGACACATCTAATGTTCAAGTTCAGTTCGATAATTTGAGGGTTTAAAAAAAATTAAGTATCTAATTACTTAAAATAGAAAAAATAAGGACTAAATTATCTCTAACTCATCATCTTCTTTGGATTTGTGGTTCTAAAGCTCGGCTCGTTTAACGTGATTTGACTGTTCGAGTTCGAAGTGGCTCACAATGACTCAGTTCGTTTTACATCTTTAGCTCAAATTGGCTCGCATGCTGGCTCAAGCTAAATCTTAAATATTCGAGCTCGATTTATTTTAATACTCGAATCAAAATTTTAACTTGAATTTGAGTTTGTGATCTGTGAAATTCGATTCATTTAATGTGATTTGAGCTTTAGTGTCTTAGATGCAAAATTGATAGTACTTTCTAAACTTGGCTGATTTATTTGACACGTTAGACAGTTGAGTTGTCAAATAAAACGGATAATTTCTTCTTCTTCTTCTTTTTTGTTTTTGTTTCTGTTTCCTTTCTTTTTCTTATACTCTGTTCCTCCGCCACGCGTGGAACAAGAATTTAATGTTTGGGAACAAGTCATGGGCTGCTTTTAGGTGTCGGAAGTTATAACTGCAAACGAGCATGTGCTTACTAGTACTATGACACTTCTTGATCAAACCATCATTAATATTTAAGAATTAGTAATATTTTGTTATTTAAATTTTTTAGAGAGTCAAATTATTACTAATATTTGAGAAATAGGATAAATTTATTACTGCCATTAAATAATTTAACGGATTTTGTTATTTTTTTTCGGTTAATATTTATTTTCACCTTAAATTTTCTAAACATGACAGATTAATCTTTAAATTTTAGATTTTTACATTTTAACCCCTCCGCCACCAGTAGCACCCTACAACACTGACCCTCCGCCGTTGCACCACTGTCCCTCCGTCGTTGTACCACCGGCCCTTTTGTTGTTGCACTGTCGTCCAATTAATAAAAAGATATTTTATTTAATCAAATCATATTTGATTTTTTACGTAATTTTTATATTTCGATTCTACGCGCGTTTCATTTTTTTTATATATTATACAGGTGGCGCAGAGTACATAATAAATTAAAAGTATTTTATTCAATAAAAATCAAAAAATCAATTGATTAATTAGACGACAGTACAACGACAGATGATGTGGTGGTGCAACGGTAGAGGGGCACCATTGTGCATCGTCATGCTAAGGCTGTAGGATACTACTAATTGGGAAGGGAGAGGTTAAATTGTATAAGTCTAAAGTTTAAAGATTAATTATCAGATTTAGAAACTTTAAGGTGAAAATAAAACATCAATGTAAAAAATTTAACAGAATTCGTCAAACTATTTAACGGTAGTGATAAATTTATCTCATTTCCTAAACATCGATGTCAATTTGACTCCCTAAAAGATGTTAGTTATAAAAAATTGTCAATCCCAAATATTAATGATAAAATGACTCATTTTTCCATAAAACTATGTTTTATTTTGTATCGGGGAATTTAAAATCTCTTAATGACAGAGGGGTCTGTCCTATCCGAATCTAAATCTGTTGTCTCCATTTTCATTGTTTCTCTCTATAAATTTCTAACACCGTTAAATTATTTATCAAATTTTTAACAACGATTGATAATTGGTAATGTTAGAAATTTAGAGTAAAGAACAAGAGAAAAAGAGAACAAGAGATTTAGACTCTTCCTATCCTATGTATCGCCCTCTAGTATAATACTACTTCACCATGTGACATGTTTTTTACCGGTACTCTACTACAAACTTAAATAGTGAATAATGTAGTACTCCCTCCGTTTATATTTAATAATTATGTTTAAATTTTAAATTTTTATTTGATTTAATTTTTTACTAGAAAAAATTATTAAAAAAATTGAAAAAAAAATATTTTAAGAAATTTTATATATCAATTTATCTTATGTATATAAATTATTTAACTTTATATATTAAAATATTTAAATATATATATATATATATATATATATATATTAAATACTAACAAAAAACGTTCGTATTCAATATCAATTACTTCATAAAACAAATGCTCTATTTGACTTTCTATTTTGAATTTGGCTTAAATTATTGTAATTAAAAATTTAGAATAAATATGTTTATAACTTGTAAACAATTATTTATCATTTGTATATAATTTCTCTAATTTTCTATCTAAAAAAATTATAAATTATATGCTAAAAAAGAAATAAAATACTTAATAAACGATGATGGGGAGTAAAACTGATATATTGTTATTTCATACTTCCTCCGTTCCAGAATTATTGAAACGTTTCTTTTACTGTTTCAAGTTGTAGTGTTTGACTTAAAATTTAATTAAGAAAAACAGTGAAAAAATAAAAATAATAATATATATATATATATATAGAAAGATTAGATTGTAAATTATAAGAAACATATGAATCATTTAATTTCATGTCTATGATTTCATAAAAATAAATCATAAATTAAATACTGTGAAAACAATAAAGAAATGTTTCAATAATTCGAAGGGAGTAGTATTAATGAAAAGTTCACGGAATATGACCAAGAGTACTTGGAAGTTGGAACACAAATAGTTCATTGGTCTCATAAAAAATATTGTGTTTGATTTTTATATTAAAGTTTATAGTTTTTTATTTAAAATTTTATTAAGATAAATAGTGAAAAAAACTACTCATTCCGTTTCAAAACTATTGAAACTTTTAATTTGTTATGTTCATTTGACTTCAATTTATCTATATTATTCTATTATAGAAAAAATATAAATAAAATACGTTTGTAAAATAAATACATCAAATTTTTGTTTGTATAAAAATCTTAAATTTATATTTCAAATAATTAAAAAATAAAATTATAAATTAAATACTGAAAAAAAAAATATTTTAATATTTTTTTGAGGAAGGGAGTATATCTAGAAAATTTATATTGTAAATTATGAAACAAATGTATCATTTAACTTTAAATATCCATAAATTCATAAAAATCAATCGTAAATTAAATATTGTGAAAACAGTAAGAAAAAACAGTTTGTAAGAGCAATAATAATAATAAAAAAAAGCCAACACAAACAATATATATATATTTTTTTAAAAATAAACAAAAAGGCACAAAAATTAAAGGTAAAAACGAAAACGCACGCCCACCGTGGGGCTCGAACCCACGACCACAAGGTTAAGAGCCTTGCGCTCTACCAACTGAGCTAGACGGGCTTGCATGCCAACTTGCTTCCCACTCGTCCATTTAATTGATTATAGCTCTCGGGCTCACTTCAACCAAGCAAGTAGTAGTAACATATGCAGCTAAACATTATACAATCTGTACATTTCTTTTCTATAACAAAAAAATTTGATAAAATTTTACCCATTACATAGAGGCGGCGAGCTAGATAAAGCAGTCACAAGGGGAAAATTTACACACTGACCCTCCCTGCTCACTTAGCATTGATAAACGGAGTAGCTCTTGCTCTTCCACAGGAAACCAAGTGCTTTCCCCACCTTTCTTCTTGATGTTGATTTACAGAAAGGTTTCGGTTCAGAATGCGAAACCGCCGACTCCTCACTTGTTTCCACAGTTTCTCCCTCAGCCTGCACCTCTGCCGACGGTTGATCGCGCTGCCTCTGCTCCCGGAACAGCATTAGCAGCTTCTGAGCCTTCTCTCTTCCTCGTCCCGTCCCATTTACTTGAATGGACACCAACGACGGTATCACTCCTTCTTGTAATACCATTTGACAGCACTTATCATCTCCCATACATAAACTTAGGAGGCAAGAAACAGCTTGTTCCTGCTCGATTGGCTCACCGGTGTCCAACACTGCTGCGAGGCCGCTTATAAGGCCAGGAGTTCCTACCATCTCGTCCCTTGCACTTCGGTTTGAAACTAGATTCAGAAGAATAGCGATAGATTTTTCCATCCATGCATCATTTCCAGAACCTATGAGTGATTGGAGACCGTTGATAATGCCAGCAGCTAGAATGGCTGGAATGTTTGAAGGGACGGTGGAGAGGTTATAAAGGGCATGGAGAGCATCAAGCCTGCATTGCGGTTCAGTTTCATCTCCGAGGAGCTGAACCAGAAAAGGGGCAGCATTACTTGAGCCTATAATGGACTTTGCTTCTTCAAGACAGGAGAGATTCAGATACAGAGCAGTCGCTGGTCCAGCGGAGCTAAAATTGGAGCTCATTTTCTCCAGCAGAGCAAGTACTCCTGCAGATAACATCAATTCCTTGTTCCTGAAATGTTAAAATTGCAAATAAGAAACTATGATTCAGATTGTGCGACTAAAAGTAACTACTGCACTAAGGATGCGTACTGACCTGTTATTATTGACAGCAAGGTTAAAAAGTGCCATTGCCCCAACTTCTTGCGCTTTTTCATTCTTTACATCAACAGCTGATTCTAGAAAGTGAAGTAATGCGTCTATAAAGCCATTAGCCCCCATAAAAATTCTTGCCTCTTCATCATCCTTCAGTAAAAGCCTCACAGATTCTACAACTTTACACTTTCTTCTCAAGTTACCACCCTCATTCAAGATGTATAGAAATTGCTGATATCTTTCCAGCACATCAATCTCAGAATTTTCATCCGGTTGAGACTCATTTTCTACTTCATCTCCTTTAACTTCATCTATGATTCCACTCTCCTCTAAAGGAACTACCTTAACACCTTTTACTTTACAAGGACCCACACTATCCATTGATCTTGAATTTGCAGACTCTGACTCGGAGAAAGCCAGTCTCCAGTAATTCAAGTCAAGAGAGTCGGGTGGACCGTCAGAAGGGGCAACTCCATTTTGTTCACACCAACTAGCAACGAGACCTTTAGCGCAGTAATTTGGAGTCAAAGAAAGATGTGGGAGGCTCTGCTGTGTCTTTGGACAGGTGTTATGCCCATCGCTGAACCATTTCTCAATGCATACCCTTTCATATGTCTGTCCAGAGGCAATGATGACAGGATCGTACATAAGTTGCAATGATATAGGACACCTTAATTCTTCAGGAGGAATTGCCATATGTCCGGTTATCCTACTGCTGGGCTTAAAATTAAAGGAATTGAGCTTGGAAAACTGTCTTTCAAATGCATGAGCATTAGCAGCAGACTCTCCATCATAAAAGGAACTCTGAACAGTTGGGGAACAAGGTGCTGAGCCCTGTGAATCATTATCATCTGAAATCTCACTTCTGAACAACTTTGAATATTTCCTCATCAGATGCAAAAGATAGGCAACTATCGATTCTTTTCTTTTATCTTCCTCAGAACGAGCACTTTCTATTAGCTTTTTAAGAGCCCTCCTCTCTGTGAGAGCTGATCTAGAAGAAGTAATGCCAAGTTTAGTCACAGCCTGATGAAATGACTCAAGTTCATTGTAGTCACTACTGTCAGCAAATTTTCTCCCTTGCTGGAGTAATGCAATTATCTCATCACCAACTTGCTTCTCCACTGGATCAAGCATGAAGACGGTGCCCTCAAGTTCATTTATAATTTCCAAAATCTGAAACAAATCACTTTAGGTTGTCAGAACATTAATTGCGATTAAAAACTAGACTACATAACTCATTATAGGATTATCATTTTTCTTAGGATCTCATTTGTCTTCGTTTTCAATTCTACTCGCATCATAAAATCCGGAAAACCCACCGAGATCATTCGGAGCTGCACATATATTACAACTTCAGTTCGGAAAACCAAATAAGTCTTACTGATTCAGCAAAATTCCTCCTTTCGAGAGACTATCAATAGTTTTTCTGAAGTAACCTTTAACACACGAAAATAGGAGGAAGAAACAAATACCTGGCATCCAATTGACTGTGGAACAATATCTTCGACACGCCTAAGACTGTCTACAAAAGAAATTTTTGCTTTTTCAAATTTTGAAAGAATAGAATCTCCCGTTATAGCCTGCAGAGCAAAAATGATTTTATTAACTTGCCTTCATGGGTAAGATCACTACATTAGTTCAAAGTAGATGTGTTGCAATAAATCACTTTCTATCGGACTATATGACAAAGGATTGCTGCAGTTTTAACAAAATGTTGTACAAGCATTTACTACTTACCAAGTAAAGCTTACTAGATTCTGAACAACGAAGAATGACAGTTTTAGCCTTCTCTATGGCGATATGTAAGGAACATAAAGCTTGAATTCCAGATTTGCTCCTAGGTCTTGCTGCTTCTAAGGAAGGGAATACTGAAAGGACTTTACAGTATATTGCAGAAAGTGTCTTGCACATATCTCCATGTAACTGAAAAATAAATAGAGACAATGGCAAGAAAGTTGATAAGAGAACAGTAGGAGCTGAGAAGATTGAAATCACATGATAGCCATTCAAGCAAAATAGAACAACATGATGATGCAAACCAATTTCTGTAAAGCATAAACCAAATAATGTTGGAACGAGACATAAAGGAACCGGATAGCAGTATAAGTCCCTTCAGTGAATGTGCCATAATGTTCAGAAAATGCATGGCTTAAGACCTTGGACGCTATGGCACCATAACACAGACCTAGTAAGCCAATCACAAGTTCCAAAGGAGGGAAAACTCTCAACAATCAGAAGCCAGGAAAAAAAAACAAAACAAAACAAAGTCCCATGACCAATCATAGGCACTTTAAGAAGGTTTTGAAATCCTCAAACTATTTGAATAAATTCTAACATTAGCCCTGTACAAGTTGGAAACAGAAGTAGATGAAATAAGAAAATAGAAAATGAACGCTACCAAACACCGTCACGTTGGGCAGAAAGAGTTACCTTCGCATCAGTAAGAGCGAAGAAGTTCTCTTCAACCTCAGCAGAATCCATGCTAAACCGCAGATCTTTATCAACTGCCATGACAGGTAAATTGAACCAAGTCAGCGTTAACGAGTCTTCCATAAAAGAAAACAAGGAAAACCCCGTCTCGAAAAGACAAATTGCAATATGATTTTGTAAGACAACGGCAAGTAAACTTCGTAGTATTTCATAACGATGTGGATCAATCATAATTTATGCTTATATTCATTGAAATTATAAAACATACACAAACATAACCAATTTACGGGGAAAAAAAAAAATTCTCTCTATGCTACGGAGCTGGAGATCATTGCCGACGCGTTCGATTTGGACAGTCTGCCAAGAATCACGATTTGGAATTCTCAGAAAACGGACACAATTCACAGTTACGCAAAGGGAAAACATGACACTGGATTCAGGTGTCGCATTTAACAGCCAGAGTTTCAGGATTCTGACTATAAAGAAAGAAATCAAACTCGAAATCCAATATTCAAAAACGAACTCCTCAGCTGAGATCTCGACCCAGACAATACACGGAGATTAAAAAATCCAAATCAGGCGATATTCCAAAACTGGCAAAACAGGCGAACCCGCTCATACAACGAACATCAGAAAACTTAAACGAGATGAGATTTTTTCAAATTTTTTTAAAAAGAAAAACAAGGAGAAGAGAATGTCATAAGTTCCACGATGAAAACCGAAAAAAAAAACTCAAACACGCCATATCCGGGAAACGGAAGCTCAAAGCTATCAAATCCGCCGCACTTAACAAGTTGAATCATAGAGTCGAAATAGATGAAATCGAATCATAGTTAGGGTTGGAAGTTGAAACGTACCGCAGAGATGGCCACGGAGGCTTCATACACAAAGGTTCAGCGAAGAAGGAAGAAAGCAAACAAAAAGGAGATGGGTCGTCTCGTCGGATGATACGGTCTGGTTCAGAACCAAAATCACCGGATTCAAATATGTTGTCCCAAATGGCGAAGATTTTGCAGGAATGAAAGAAGGCTCAAGCTTCTGAATGGCGCCGGTGATTTTCTTCTCAGTGGGTGTAAAAATGGCAAAGGTACAGGCAGAGGGAATGACTTGCAAAAGATGGGCCGCTTGAAGGAGTAAGTAACGAAGTAGGGCATAAAAGTGCCATCAAGTCTTCACTAAACCGAGAACTTATGTGTGTAATTCAAACTAATAGACAATAATAATTATTCTTTTACAAAGCACAGGCAATGATTAATTACTGCTGATTCAAATCTTAGGATATTTGAACACTTTAAATCGAGTCGTTGAACTACAATTTTTTTTACAAACAAAATATATATTTTTTTTTTAAAATACACATTATAAGTCATTGTTAGAGTATACACATTATAAATGGTGTTGTAACGTTTTTTTAGGTCAAAGAGTGTATAAAAGAATAAAAGACAAAAGACAAAAGACTTTTCTTTTAAAATAGAAAATGGAAGAAAATTGGCTTGATGGGAAACTAACGAGAAATTATTGTTATATAATAATAAAAAAGTAAAGCAGAATGGCTGCGAGACTAAATGCGAGAAAGAAAAAGGGGAAGAAAGAAAAGAAGAAGGGCAAGGATACTGATAAAGGTGAAGATGTAGGAATTGAAGATAAGCAAAAAAAGAAAAAAGAGAAGGCAGAGAACGAGAAGAAGGTTAAGAAGCTCAAGGATGAGGAAAATGTGACTGGCGATGATGAGGATAAAGAAGTTGAAAATGAAAAGAAAGGTAAGAAGCCCAAGGATACTGAAAATGAGGAAGGCAATAAAGAGAAGAAGAAGAAGAAAGAGGAGAAGAAAGAAAAGAAGCACAAGGATGAAGACCTAAATGAAGATGATGAAACCAGGAAGATGGAGAAAGATAAGACTGAAAAGTGTACTGGTGATTTGGCAGAGGCAGAACATGATGATGACGAGAAAAAGGAAAAGAAGAAGAATAAGAAGAAGGAAGACAAAGAAAAGGAACATAAAGAAGAAGGTGCGAGTGAAGATGGTGAAGATAAGAAAACCAAGGAGAAGGAGAAGAAGAAGAAAGGCAAGAAGCACAAGGACACTGATGAGGAGGGAGCTTCTGAGAAGGTCAAGAAGAAAGACAAAGAAGATAAAAAGAAGCAGAGTGAAAATACTGCAACGGAGGATGATGGTGATAAAGAAACTGAAAAGAAAGAAATGAAGTTGAAGAAGAAAGAGAAGCCGCATATTGATTCTAAGGTGGAAAAGGAAAAGGATAAAGAATTAGCCTTCCGGGAGATAGACATTGAAGGAGATTCAGCAGATGAAGGGACGGAGGAGGGTAAGCAGAAAGATAAGATGAAAGGGAGTAAGAAGGAGAAGGAGAAGGAAAAGGAGAATGGTGCTAAGAAGAGAAAACTTGAGAACAAGGGAAAGAGCAGTGGTGTCAATAAGCTGAAACAGAAGTTGGAGAAGATAAATGTGAAACTTGAAGATCTTCTTGAGCAGAAGGCAGATCTCCTGAGGCAAATTAAAGAAGCTGAAGAGAAGAATGTTGATATTGTGGAAAATGCACAGAAATCTGAAATCGGCTCCGGCTGATGAAGCAGAAGATGTTAATTCAGGAATGTTACGAGAGACGTTTGCACTCTGTGGTTGATGTTGTTTAGTTTAAGATACCTCATGTTGAATACAATGTATAAAATGTGTGTATGTGAACTATAAACAGACCAGTGATCAATAAAGTTAGTCGTTGTTATGTTACTATTGCCCTTGTAACTTTCTTGCAGATATCAGACTTAATACCTTGTGCTTTGCATCTTAAGTTTGCAACTGTCGTTTTATCTGGCAATCATTGGCATGTTTGTACGGTCCATGAATTTTTTTATGGAGCAAAAGCTTTGTGCACCAAAAACATGATGAGATTTACCCTCATAAATCAATTTCCCCGTTTCTTGGTAATACAAAATGTTAATAATCTTCTAGTAATAAATGAGTCACACATTTATATTCCTGGTTGGCTCTTTGTGGGTTCAGTGGTGAGGCCGAATCCAAAAGGGAAGAGGGGATCATAATGAGAATCCCCAACATTCATTGGCAACTGATCAACTGTCTTGAACCAGGTTCTTGGTGACTTGCCAGTGAAGGCATAGTCTCCAAACAGGACATCAGCAACTCCTTGGCCTTCTGTTCCTGGCAGCCAAGCTGCTACAAGAGCATCCATTGAGGAGACATACGGTTCTAACACGACGGGACGGCCAGAGATAATCAGAACAACACATTTCACAACACCACAGACATTGCTGATTGTGCTTGTCCCGGGATCTGCAATCGTCAAGTTCAGACTGTCACCAATCGTCTCTGCATATGGATGCTCCCCTACCACGACAATGGCGTAAGAAAAATTGCTGGACTTGACAAAATCAGCATCTGGGTTCATCTTATAGACCATTTTGGTATCTGGATCGACGGTGTTCTTGATTGCAGTCAGAATTGTTGTACCTGTACATGAAAAAAGGTTTCAGAAAACGACTTTGTATTGCTATCAACTTCCACAAAGGCAACTCCTAGAGATTGAGATGAAACATTACCAGCTGTGAGATTGTTGCCACTCAACCCTTGCCACTCAATTGTCCATCCGCCACACTGATACCCCAGATTGTCAGCATGGCTACCGGCTACCAGAACCTTGGTTGCCTTCTTCGGAAGGGGAAGCACCCGCTCATCTGCAGCATTTCCATTCTTCAGCAAGACCAGTGATTTCCTCACTGCTTCCCTGGCCAATTCTCTGTGTTCCTGTTCATTTGATTCAACAATGTTGGTAAAAAGTACATAAAACAATATCATTCATTTTCCAAAAAACCTGGGAAATTTCTGTTAATCCACCACACCTGACTTCCTAGCTGATCAACAAAGCTCTCATCTGCCATTGGATTCTCAAACAGTCCCATTGTGAACTTAACCCTCAAGATTCGGCTTACTGCATCATC
>JBBYHH010000010.1:1132794-1149911 GCA_038382905.1 Daphne laureola | reverse complement strand
CTCCATCATCCAAAGTCCCTCCAAAAACTCCAGCAGTACAATCATCCAAGTCCATCTCTAGTTATAGAAAATGAAGAGCTGAATAAGAAAATATAGATAAGAAAACGGAACACAGATCACAAACAGATCAACGAAGAACAGAGGATCGATTGATAGGAAATCATTTTTTTAAAAAAAGGAACAAAACAAAGAACAGAGTAATCGATCACATACAGAAGAGGTGAAGAGTGAATGACGAACCAGAAACTGATCAACGAGGAAATCAGTCGATGATCAAGAAGAAAAAAATCCAGAAACTGAAATCAAGCTGAAGCAACCGGGCTTCGATGAAGGAGAGAGAGGTGCGCCGTCCGAGGAAACGAGAATGAAAAATGAATGATGAATCAGATATAGAAAACTGATCAACGACGAAATCGATCGATGATCAAGAAGAACACGATCCATAACTAAAATTGAGCTGAAGCAACCGGACTTTGACGACTGAGAGAGAGGTGCGCCGTCCGAGGAAACAAGGCAAAAACTCAAAGCTAACGAAAAAACTGAAAGAAAAAGCGCTTGTATAAAATGGTATATTGGTCTTTCTACAGAAGCGGTGAAAAATCACCTAGGTGACGAATAGAACCAGCCTTTTAATTTGCTATGTGTAGGTACACATATGAGTACCATATAAGAACTGGTAAAATTATGCTTAATATCAATTTTAAATGGAAAACCTAATTCTCACCAAGGTTTCTTTTCGCTCCATGTTGTTGCGCAAGATCACTGTCGGTCTTGGTCTGCTCGAGGTTTCACCTGTATCTACGCTACGATGCTACTATCGTCCTAATCGATTTGCCTGACTCACGACTTCCAGAAGTCTGATCATCCTACGACGTTGAGCATCTCTTCCTTACCATGGGTGTCACTTTAGAGTCTTCAACGATCATCATGGAAGAACGTGTGGCCCGTAACTCGCAGTTCACCTCTGCGCCGGTGGTGGGCTCTGTCTAAAACCTTCGTCGATAGGTGCTCACAACCGTCGTCCTTTCATATTTTGACGGAAGGCTGCCTAAGCACCTTAGCTGTTGTCGGTTGTACGTTATCTTCCTTGGCGGGCTGTTAATCTGTAATGTTGGGGGCTATCCTCGATCTATTAGCCATGTTGTTAATTCACCAGGTTGCAATCATATCGTTAGTCCACTCTTCATATCTTTTTACAGATAGAGAAGGTTTTCATTTGTCACGTCAGGGAGGGCCAACCAGTGGAAGTTCCTG
This sequence comes from Daphne laureola, assembly GCA_038382905.1. NCBI lineage: Eukaryota > Viridiplantae > Streptophyta > Magnoliopsida > Malvales > Thymelaeaceae > Daphne > Daphne laureola. Next base: position 1,148,657 of record JBBYHH010000010.1, on the reverse strand, counting down.
TTGAGGGTTGTATGGGTCAGTGGTCAGGCTCTCTAGGATTTCTCCTAAAAAGGGAGCCAAGGGTCGTAGAATAGTTGGGTTGCTAATGTGTCTTGGATGAAATGATGGTAGTTCGGGTGAGGTTCTGGTTTTTCTATTCCCGGCAAGGTTGAGCGAGGATTCACCTTGTCTGGCTCCATGACGTGTAGGTTCCCGGTCTGGATGGGTCATGGGTTCCTCTGGTTAGGCTGTGGGTGGTTAGGAGGTTCCCAGGACAACGCTTCCGTAGGCAGTGGTGAAGCCAGGAATAGAGGGTGGAGGTGGCGGAGAATTACAAATATTATTCTCATTCAATAATATAATTTGAAGAGTATATTAAATAAGTTAGTCGAGAGAAAAACAATTATATACATATTAAAAGTCACTTAAAAATCTAAATTGTCATAAAATATATATTAAAAGCTATAAAAATCTAATATAATTCTCTTTCAAGTCACTGACATATAGATTTACTCTTTTACAAGAAATACAAAATAAAAAGACACATATGATTTTTTCATCCATTTTTTCCTTTCACAAACTTCATATCGATTTAAAAAACTTCAAAAGAAATTTGCAAATTCTTATTAAAATAATACACGTAACTGCCAAAAATTTGATATAATTCATGAATCAAAGATAATATTCATTTCTTACAATTTGTTGCACCTTATCTTTTTAAGAGTGTGATTACTGCTAGATGGAGTTTTAATTTCATGAATGTCCAGTGTTTTCTTTTGAAAGAAAAAAATGTTCACAAATCATAGAAAAAATTAACATTTAGCTCTAATTAAAAAATATCGTTATCAAAAGTTTCAAAAACAACACACCCATAGTGTTTTAGGACTAAGATTTTATGTTTGTGTTGGGTGAAGTTTTTTTTCATGTGGACTCAATTCTCATTATGTAATAGATTATTGAGTAATATATTTAGATTATAGTTATAGAAAATATGAAATTTAATCCTAATTAATTTAAATTATACTATATATCTCTACATTTATAAAAATGTAGGGGTGACAGTTGCCACCCCAGTCTCCACACTCCTCCGCCACTGGGTGTTGGTGTCCACATCAATTTAGGGACTGGTGCAAGTACATACAGTGTAAGTAATGTTATTGTTTCTATTCTCCCTACAAAGTTCATTGGATTATAATATGATATCATGTCATTATAAGGGAAAGTTGGACATAGAACATTAGTTTATGGAGTGCAAGGATCACATGCCAGCTGTGGAAGTGGGAGTGTTATTGTCCCTAGTTTGACTGCTAGGAAGCAGAAAATATCTCAACCAAAGGATGCTCCTTGATGATGTTTATGATGTACTATTTTGTGGATAACATATTAGTTCATGGTATACTTTGTGGATGATGCTTAGGATGTAGTGAATGCTTAGGAGGGTATATTTTGTGGATAATAGAATATGGATGGAAGGTGTGTTTTTTGGGAGATTAGAGTATGCTTAGGATGATCTAACAATGATCTTAGGATGTTAGTTTAACTGAATGATCGGGGTGGTATATTTTGTGGAACTAAACAGATTATAAATATATTCATGTTTAAGTGTTCAATATGGTACTGGCTTCTAAGTTCGGATGGTAATATTGTACCATGCTTCTAAGTTCGGAGGGTAATATTGTACCATACTTCAGATTTTGGATGTCAATTTTGTACCACAAAGCTTAGGATGGTGGCAAAGTGTTACCATAATAACTGACCATTCTTTGACAAACCACTAACTTCAATACCAATTAAAGATTGAAGTAGATCACAAAAGTACCACTAGCAGAACATTGAAATTCAAGGTTTGATCATTGCATACATTTTATCTCTACTTAACCAGTTTCAAACATCAGAAAAAGCTTCAAATACATCAACCCTAACCCTAACATCATCATCTTCCTACAGACCCAAAGCTCATCATCTTGGTGCTTCAAAAAGAGGATTCATCGACTTTATTTGCCTTAGCTTTCTTAACCTCAAGCTCCTCTTTCAAGTTAGCAATATCTTCCCTCGTAATCTCAAGCTCATCATCCTTTAACTCTACAATCTTCAGCAATGTATCTCGGGTAGAAATCAAATTGGCCTTTACCTCCAAGAACTCATTGATCAATGTCACAACATGAGCCGGGAATGGTGGGTCAACACATTCCTCTAAATCACACCCACCTTGCCTCCACTATCACCAAACATACAGAGCAGAGGCCCAGAAGGGCAATTTAGGCCAAGTTGAATAAATCCAAATTGATCAAGCATACAGAGCAGCGTAGGAGGAAACCAAATTGAAGAAATTACCTGAGGTCGACGATAAACAACATAACGCCGACCTGCATTATCGGCGCTCCAAGAGGTTTCGACAACACACACCTTATTGCAAAAGCATTACGTCAGATAGAGCCCTAACCGGACGACATCGTCTCGAAGATCGTGGGAGTCATTGCCGGAAGATGGTTCGCTAACCATTTGCAACCTTCGCCCGACTAATTGAAGAAGAATTGATTTGGAATCGAAAGAAACCAAGATACAGGGAAGAAATTGAAACCTAAACCCTAATCCCTAAACCCGTCCATTTACTTCCCCTTATCCTTGATTTAAGCGCCAAACTCACTAAGCCCAGTCAGCAGTCCAATTGGCATTTAAAACCCCACCATCTAAAAGACACACTAGCACCCACTTAACACGTCAGCATTCCATCACGGAATATTCCAGCATCTTCACCCGTTAGTCAAAGTAATGGCAAAAATGGTCCAAAAAATATAAGAAATGACAACATCGAACCACCAAAACAAAATAAGTGGTAACATGGAACCACCATACCATAAGAGTGGTAAAATTGGTTCACTGCCCAAACGTTGAGACTAATTTGGTACATTTTCCCTAAAGATTTTATTGAGTAAATTGCACGAGATATACCTGAACTATATCATATGTTATACATTTACACTTGAACAAACGTTTGTTGCAGAAGTGCCTCTAAAGAATGAGTACGTTACAAATCTATACCCGCGATTTAATATTCGTTAAACTTAATGGAATTTGCTGAAAAAATGCTCAAATTGACATTTATGGTTTATAAAATGTGTTGAACACCCCTCTAACTTTATAATTTCATTTTTGAGTCATTATTCTTTATCACATGTGTATTTTTCAAATAATCTTCCCAAATTATTCATATTGATTTTAAATTGAGTCTAAAATACCCAAAAAATTATCAAATATGAAACAAAATTGTAAAATAGATAATATTTGTATTTAAATTTACTTTTTATATAGAAAAACTTATTTAGGTAATGTAAAAGATATTAACAATGATTTTTTTTTAACTCCAATAGCTATATTAAATTATTTAGGTAATGTAAAAGATATTAAAAAATGAAATGAAATTTATTTAAATTTATACATGTTGTTTAGCATCTAGTTTATGAATTTTTTCTTCAACATTTTGTTATAAAATTCTCATGTAATTTGATAGCTGTTAAAATATATTTAAATATATTTGAAAATTTATATTGGTTCGTTGTTTTAATATTCTTATTTGAAGTTTTTTTGGATTATCTAAATACTTTTGTAATATTCGAGATTTTTATAATGTTATTGTTTATTTTTTTGCATTTTATTTTGATAATTACTATTTTTTTTATAATAAAAAGGTAAATTTTGGCACAAAGATTATTATTGATATTATTTTAAAACATTTCTTTTCATATTTGATAATTTTTTGGATATTTTAGACTTAATTTAAAATTAATATGAATAATTTGGGAAGGCTATTTAAAAAAAAATACACTTATATATGATAAAGATTAATGACTAAAAAATGAAATTATAAAGTTAGAAGGGTATTCAACACATTTTAGAAACCATAAGGGTTAATTTGAGCATTTTTGCGATAAATTCTGTTGAGTTTTAATGGATGTTAAGTCACGGGTATAGATTTGTGATGTATTCATACTTTAGAACCACTTTTGCAATAAATTTTTGTTCAAGTATAGATTTGCAACGAAACGTTTAGTTTAGGTATATCTGATGTAATTTACTCAGATTTTATTCTTATTTGTGATGTAATTAGTTGATTGTTAAAGATTTTATGTCTAATTACACTAAGTATACTCCAAAACTGTTAAGGAGCAGTCTGGACTCACTTTCATCACGGCGTAAATTGTACTAAATAGTAGTGATGCTTATCTATGTTATTATGGCCTGAACTCTTTCGTATTATGGTGGCGATTAGACAACTACGACAACTTGTAAGGATGGCCGGTTTGGTAGAGAGAAAGGAGAGGAACAACAAAATGTTAGGATCACCTACAAGCAACTGAACATCAATACTCTACAATTGATCATCAATATATCACCCTATTTTTAAAGCAGATACATCAATCAATGAGTAAAGAAAAATGTGTGATCACTTGCAGTTGCAGATGGGTAAACATCAACATTACACTAGTGATCATAAAAAATGCACCTTATTGTTAGGCCACATATATCAATATTTAATCGATCAATAATGAAAATGTATGATCATTACTTCCACGCACTTGAGCATCAATATTAATCAACTGAACATTAAATTAAAAGACACCCATTTTTTAAACCACCCAATATTTAATTGATACGCTTGATCGAAACGATGGTGATCATCAATTTTAGAAATGAGAGCATCATTATTTATAGCGTGACCATCATATGTATGAAGCGCAACAAAAGTGGTGATCATTCACTGCAAATGTCGTGCTCATCATTTAAAGAAGAGAGAGCGGGCATCATTATTTACAGTGTGATCATTATTTCTACAAAGATCAGCAATGCATTTGATCGAGATGATGGTGATCATTAGTGTTAGAAGTAAGAACGTGCATCATTATTTACGATGTGAGCATCATGTTTACAAAGCACGGCTAATGTGGTGATCATAATTGCTAATGTCGCGGTCACCATTTTAGAGAAATTAATGAGAGCTACATTATTTATAGTGTGATCATATTTTTTACAAAGAGCAGCTAATGCGTTTGATCGAGATGAGAGAGCGTCATTACTTAAAGCGTAAGCATCTTTTTTGCAAAGTGCAGCTCATGTGGTGATCATTATTACTAATGTGATGGTCATCATTTTGGAGAAGTGCATCATTATTTATAACGTGATTATCATTTTTACAAAGTGCATCGTCTGATTCAGATGATGGTGATTATCAACGTTACAAGTGAGAGCATCATTACTCACAGCGTGCACATCAGTTTTACATAGGGTAGTTAATGCGGTGATATCACTATTTTAATAATCAATTTAAACTAAAATTTTGAAAATTTAATAAATACTCTCTAAATTTATGATTTGAACCTATTGTTATTTTATATGTTAACATCTTTAAAAATCAATAATTTTTTGAATCGTGATAAAATCAAATATTTAAACAAATTATTGTTATTAACTAAGGAATTAAACAAATAGTTTTGCATAGTTTATATTGAGTTAGAGTTGGGATTCATTCAAACGAGTTAATAAAGTAGATGCCCTGCTTGAGAGCGAAAGTCGACTCGAGAGCGATGAGAGAAGTGTGCAAACTGATAGACTCAATTCTGTTGGTCTTTTTTTGCTTCATCGCCGTGGTTGCTCCGCTGTTGGACGGCCAGACCTGCTTGCCCCGGAGCTTCTTCCCCGACGTGCTCGTCTATCTGAAACAGTGGTACGCTCGGGAGTATTCCGACTTCCTTGTCGCTGACAAGCCCCATTTTTTCGTGGCTCTTGTCTGGTTCGAGCTTCTCTTTCAGTGGCCTCTCGCCATCCTCAACGTCTACGCCATATTGGCCTCCAGATCCTGGTTCCCCACCACCTGCCTCCTCTACGGCGTCTCCGTCTCCACCGCCATGGTATTCTCTCTCCCCCATTCTCTTCAACATAGATCTTCTTTAGATGGTTATTTGACAACTTGATTCTTTAATTACGTACGTGTATTTGGGCTAGCGGCTTCAACTATCCTTTGTCAAATTTAAGATTTGATTTTCCCCTTTTCGAGAAAAACTGAGTTATGGCGTATCAGTTTATGATGCCAGTTCAGTTGTTCATGTCATGAATCTGGATGACGTGAATCATATGGATGCAATCGAACCGTAATTAAGCCAATCGGTATCAATGCAGGTGGCCATCTTAGGAGAGCTGGTTGGGTCTGAGAAATCGTCACATAAACTGATGATGGTATACTCGCCTTTCCTTGTGTTGGGTGTTCTTGCAACACTGCGAGGATTAGCTTCTTGCTCCGCTAAGACTGCTTCCACCTTTGGCAAGCAACTTGCTGTGCCTGTGGCTAGGGAAAAAAAGGCGTAGGCCATGATTACGCTTACGATTTTCGCAATTCTTCTCTGCAATTTGGATGTTTGTTACTCTAAGTTCATTTAATTTATGATTCATCACTGACTTGGAGAATTGGAATCCTTTCTCCGACTTCCAAGTTTATCTGCCAATGAGTATTAACATGAATTAGCTTCTGAGCATTGAACTTTTTACGGAGGAATTGAAGAACATTTGTGATGCAAGAGATATACTGCGATTATGTATAATATTCTTCCTCATAAATTTAGGGCATGGCTGGGTCGAGCTGAGATCACTAAGCTTGAGCTCGGTGGTACTATTCAGACTCGAGTTCGAATTCCTTGAATCAACTGCTTCCTCAATCTTGGAGAGCAGTTTTTCATTTTAATCATAGTAATCAGTTGCCCTTTAAAAAAAAAAACAACCAAGCGTCCCCACCTTACTTTTGATCTACCCGCCTTCTCTTTATAAACGGTGAAACAGCTAAAGCGCAGAACGCCGCGCAAGACCGAGGGGATTTTGTATATTCGCTGAAATATACCAAGGGCTGTTTGTCTTTTTCTCAATAGTGCAGTTCAGTGACCAGCACGACAAATATGCTCAAAAGAATACAAACCCCAGCCAAGACAGGGGAGGGGGAGTTTTAAAATTATTGCCAATTTTATTCGCATCCCCATAATTGACCATTTACTGTGTGCTCAGGTTCCTTATAACATACGGAAGAATACCACCATGATTAAAGTAAGCCAACTCAACCTGCAAGTATCACCATAACGACCATTCAAATTCAAGTGAGACCACAAGGTGGTGCAATATCTTACAGTACTAACAGACTAAGGAATAAGGAAAATACCTCAGTGTCGAACCGAGCTGTGCAGGTAAAAGATTTTCCAGTGTCGGTGCTCACAATCACATCTTGCCCAGGCCTAATATCACTGATTTTGCTTGGAAGGTCTATGGTATAGCGCTCATGGCCAGTCAATCCTAGGGATTCTGCATCCTCCCCTTGCTTGAAACAAAGAGGGATGATACCCATTCCTACCAAATTACTGCGGTGAATTCTCTCAAAACTCTTGGCAATCACTGCTTTTACTCCCTGTTAACAAGTGAAGTAACTTGGGATGCAGCTCCTCCCAAAGCAAATCTTAGCAGTTAAAACAAATCACATGAGGCTCCCAAGAAAATGACTTACCAACAACATTGGACCCTTTGCGGCCCAGTCACGTGAGCTGCCACTTCCATATTCAGCGCCCGCCAAAACAATGGTGTCTTGTCCAGCACCTTGGTACTTCTGCAGCAACAGAACGGACACAAACCTTTAGCTGGGATAGATAAATATGAATCACAATTCACAAATAACCATTTCTGCCCTAAAATGCTTTTTGGACCAATGAAAATCAGTAGCATCAATAATGTCTTGGTGGCATAAAGTTACTAGCATCAATTAATTGTCTAAAACTAGCGAACACTATAAATTCCTGCAAAAAACAGAGTGACAGTTCTACGTCAGAAGCTCTTCTTGTCACAATATAAAAAAACAGTAGCAATGTAAAATCCTGAATAAAATATTTTCTAGAAATTTTTCCTCACTTTATTCCAATCACTTATATTCTAAAGCAATCCTGATTCTGGGTACTCAGGAAGACTGAACAGAAACTCACCATAGCTGCATCAAACACATAAAGCTTCTCTCCTGTTGGAATGTGAATCGTCTTGGGACCTACTTCCCCGTTCAATAGTTTGTTCACAATGCGTATATTGGCAAACGTTCCTCTAGCCATAATCTCATCATTTCCACGACGACTTCCATAAGAGTTGAAGTCCTTCCGTTCAACCCCACGCTCAACAAGGTACTTAGCAGCAGGACTATCCTTGTTGATACTACCCGCTGGAGAAATGTGATCTGTTGTGATACTGTCACCAAAGTTCAGCAAGCAGAATGCATCCTTCACTCCATGTGGTCCAGGAGGATTCATAGTCATGTTCTTAAAATATGGGGGCTCATGAATGTAGGTTGAGTTGGGCTCCCATGAGGACAACTTAGAAGTAGGAACTTGTAGTTGATTCCACATGGGATTGCCCTTTGTAATAGACTCGTAAGTAGTTTTGAACATATCAGACAAGACACTGGATTGGACAGCCTAGAAAAACCAAAAACCCTTTGTCAAAATCATGCTTAACTGTGAATACAAGAAAATATTAAGAGGCTATTATTATCTACCTCAGCAACCTCCTCTGTTGATGGCCAAATATCTCTTAAGTAGACGCTCAAACCATCCTTTCCAGTTCCAAGGGGCTCCTTCTCAAAGTCAATGTCAACCTGGCCAACAGTTTCATGAAATTTTATTGACCAGATTCATCAATAACGATACTTTGTGAGGAAAAAGGAAAGGGAAAGAAAGGAAACTTAGTATATCCGAACTTTAAGGTGGAAAACAAAGAGGCTAAAATTCAAATGACACTGACAAGTACACAAGAATATCTTGGATAGCAACTACCAATATGAAAAAACAAAGATAGAGACACATGCCAAGAAGATATTCTAGACAAACTGACAATAATTCAAGCCCCCATATTCCCAGGAAAGAACATACCGTGCCAGCAAGAGCATATGCAACCACTAGAGGAGGTGAAGCGAGGTAGTTCGCTCTTGTTAATGGATGAACTCGACCTTCAAAATTACGGTTTCCAGAAAGTACAGCAGAAGCTATAATGTCTGTAAAGGCAGCCAAATGTTACCAAACACACAGTAAGGTTAAGCTGGACATGAAAGCATGGCAAGATCTGCATATTTTGTGTACATAGCACACATCCACTGCTGAACAGATTACAACATGCATAGATCGTATCATTCAAAAACAGAAGTACCATTCTCTGAAATAGCTGAGGCAACAGACTCATCCAGATCTCCAGAATTTCCAATACATGTTGTACACCCATAACCAACAATATGAAAGCCCTGTTTATTCAAGTATTCTTGCAACCCACTGCAGTATTTGTACCCAGACTTAGGATAAAAAGCAATCTTCGTTATAAAGAAAATGCAAAAATCCAAACTCCAATGTATTGACAAAAAGGAAAGAATACCTCTGCTTTAAATATTTGGTGACAACTCCAGATCCTGGAGCAAGACTTGTCTTTATCCAAGGCTTAACCTGGTGAAATGCCATTTATACAGTTCACTTTGTTTCTTTTTAAAAAAGGATAATCATGCACAGGCAAATGCATGAAGATTAGGCTCACAGCTCTACAATGTCTAACCTGTAGACCCAGCTCACAAGCCTTTTTGGCAACAAGACCAGCTCCAAGCATGACACTGGGGTTTGATGTATTTGTGCAACTTGTAATTGCAGCAATTACAACACTGCCATGTTTCAACTCTGCTGGTTGCCCATGGAATGCAAATTTGGCCACGTTTTCTTGAGCTTCTTTTGGTACAGCAAAGCCCTGAATCAGTTTTAAAATACTCATCATGTCACAAAAATCTTAGAAAACAATACTAACAAAGCTTTGATTTTGATTAAAAATCTTGAACTGTAAATTGGAAATTTGCCAATGTAAACTTTGCAGGAGAACAAAATGTCCAAAGGGTGCAGACCACAATGATAATCACCTTATATGGGATCAGCAATTTACAGTGAGAATTTTATCAGACTGTATCAATAAGCTTCCTCAACAAAGACTGGCAAATTCAAATTTTTGTGCCCCAAAAAATGTGAGAACAACATTATTTCATCCTATTGTCTTCAGACCTTATCTTAGGATGCAGGAATCACTCATGAAGTATTGATGCACGTAAACAAAAATTTTCTTGAGAATCCAAATATTTCTTCTAACAAGGTAAAGCTGTAGTGAGAGATGACAGACGTAGTAAGTGGGAGAATAGAACTTCATTTCTCTCCCTTATGCATTAAGATACTAAGAATGAGGAAAAAAATGTTTAGAATTTTATAGAAAAAGCCCTTCTTTCTTCATGAGTACAGAGATCATTGCTAGTTATCAGAGCTTAACTTAACACAACTCTTTGACAGCAGCCCATTAAAAATAGGTGAACCAAACAAAGGGTGAATATTTTCAAATTTTTCCCTTCTATCAGTAGAAACCATTAATAAAAACTTATGCAACCATTGGATTCATCTTTAACGGAGGAAGAAACACACATAAGACCTTTAGCAACAGAGGCAACCCATTGAATAGATCTAAATTCAAATCATAATTCCAAGGAAAAATTGACATACCTGTGATGACCTACCTTTCTGTTCTTTTGAGAGATTTGGGTTTGTGAAGTCTCTGAGCCATTAACACAACATGTGCCTACAGACTCAAGATTCTAGTGACACTGGTGGTAACTCAAGAATGATAATTCAACACATCAATACAAATAGAATAAAAGGGTTATCCTCTAATCTATGACTTCAATGTATGCCTAAGTTATATAACCATACATCCTTCACCATCATGTGCCATCACTATATCAAAGAAACATCTAAGAGAGAAAGACTATAGAAATAAGGACACGATCAAGTAGAGTTCTACATGGAACCAACAAAAAAGTTTAAAAATGATAACTATTTTGTATGTGTAGTGGCAAATTAAGTAGCCAAACAAAGGTCCTAACTAAGTCATTGGATATATATTTGATCTAACAAACAACTACAAATCACATAGATTAAACTTAATGGAATGCAAACAAGCATATGGATGCAATTAAGCGAGATATGTCGAAGCCATCTCCATTGGATATAGTGATCCTTCAGCATCTAGTTGGTAGTAACTAGTAGTATCATAATGAATACACAACTTGTTTCAACATTGTACTTATTCCGAATAACCAAACAGAAAGAAAAGAAAAAGCAAGGAAGTATCGTAGACTCACAGATTCTGGATCAGAGCAAAACATCTGTACGTATTTGTCGACAAATTCATCCCAGGAAGTTATATAAACATTTTTCTGAGAATCAAGATCTGAATAATAGAATCTATAAATCGAGAACGTCGCAAGTCATCAGCGGCCACACTTAATGAGCAGATCAACCAAAGCAATGGAGGTTTTGCGATCGTTCGTACCTTGAAATGGCAAAGCGACCACACGTGCAGGGAGGGCATGTCGTTGACGGATCCTCCGATGATGACAATCTAGTGGCCAATCATGGTGAAGGTGGAGCCAATAAGATCTAATGTAGGGACCTGCACCACCGGGATAAGAGAACTCTGGGCCTTCTTCAGTGTGTAAGGGTTGCGATTGAGGGTGAAGAAATGGAGAAATGTGTTTTGGGGAGATCTAGAGGTCTAGATGGCGGAGGAGGAGAGGAGAGATTTGATTGGCTTCAAGACCATGGAGAGATTCAGGCGATGGGACCTGGGAATTTTAGCGAGGACGTTGCTCGGAAGAGATTTTTCATCGTCAGAGTAGCATGAGATCGAAGCTGGAGACAGACTTACTAGAAATGATTTGAGGAAGATAGAGTAGATGAGAGCACAAGATCGATTTAGAGTTGGGAATTTTGGTTAAGTGAAGTAAATAAGTTGATAACTTCCTTGACACACATTTATGTTTTATTTTTTAAAATAATAAAAATGCTCACACACGAAAGTTAATTATGTGTCAACAAATCATTTATAGTCCATCTTTTGACATACTCGTATCTACGTTTATGATAGGAAAGAAAATATAAATGTCGACACACTATCAAATGTGTCAAGATAAGTCACATGTTTTGTTGACTCACACAAAGTGTCAATATATACCCGTTATCTTGACATTTCACTATTTGTCAATAAAAATGTATGTCAGCAAATGTCATTTTATTTGTAGTGCCAATTTGCCATAGTTTCCACATTTATTCTTCTTCTTGTCTTCTTTGTGTTTATTGAACCTTGTTGCCATGACATATGCTTCTTGATGAATTACTCTACCACTGGCTATAATCTTTTGGCTTTCTTCCTTCACCATCAAGGCATATGCTTTGCTCAAGGTAGGTAAGGGTTCCATATTCAATATCTGGTATGTGATGACACTTAGGCTTTCATTAAGTCCCATGAGAAAGTTATGTAACTTTTCTCTCTCTCTTTCTGCAACCAGGTCTCTTGCTGCTCCACAGGTGTAGCCTCCACAAGAACAAGATATTTTGGCACTGTAATTTGCCAACTCATCCCACAATTCTTTTAGCTTTGTATAGTATGTCACAACTGACATATTTTCCTGTAAGAGAAGAGAGATTTCCCTCTTTAATTCATGAACTCTTGGAGCATTACCTTGTCTAAATCTCTCCTTAAGATCATTCCAGATTTCTGTTGTAGTAGTAGCATATGCAACGCTACTTTTGAACTGTGGCTCCAAGGCATTGAAGATCTTTGAGATCACCATTGAGTTATTTTTCTCCCAGCAGAACCTGGTCATCTTTGGATTTTTCTATGGATCCATCGATGAAACCAAGCTTGTTCATTGCATTGAGTGCATTGGTCATGACTTTGAGCCATGTGGGGAAGTTGTCCCCATTTAGTAGATACCCTGAGATATTAACACCAGGTGCATCACTTGTGTTTAGAAAGTAAGGAGAAGAAGAATCGATTTTGGTTGTATTGGCCATTGTTAGGTCGAAACTTGCTCTGATACCATGTAGAATTTAGGTTTTGGAATAATACTCCAAAGTAATCTTTAATTAATCAGTGAAGGCTTTTATAATGCTATACAAGAGTCCTAAACTAGATAGAAGAAGGAGTTCTAACTAAAGACTAATACTACAGTTAGTCTAATTACAAGTTACTTCTAAGACAAGTAACTGTTCGGCCAATTGCAATCCTGTGCAGTCTAGGATTAGAAGTTAAACAAGAGCTACCATACTAAAGATTAATGATCAAATAGGACCTCAACTTCAACATTCATCTCTCTAGATACATGATTACAACTAGCAATTAGCCTAATCCCCACCAAAATTGGATTCTAATACCCTCTAAATAAGGTGTTTAATCTCCATCCAAATTGATCTACACTAACCCTAACTCATCCCTATAAATAGAACACTTAAACACACAAAAATGGGGAGAAAAAATAAAAAATTGACCAAAAATCTCTAACAAAAAAAAGAAGTCTTCTGTCTGACATCTCGAGCAACTCCTTGCCCGTTGCCTCCAACCCTGCTCCTTCACCAGCCTCTAACGTCGCCAAGTTCGCCGCCACTCCAGGAGCTTGAAGCTCCTCTCCCCGTCGCAAGACGTCGTTGGAATTGAGAGAAGTTGCAGACGACCCGCGATACACTTTTGTGTGGACCCGGCCCAGACTCCACTTCCCAGTGGCGGTTTTGATTGCCTCCCTCTGACGCATTGTTCCCGGCCCTATGCGCCACCGTCCGCCGCAACCCAGCTCACCCTGCCAACTCCCCGCCCAGCCAAGCTCACGACGTACCTGCTGCTCGCTTTTTTTTTGTTTTGTGTCAGACTTCTTCTTCTTTAGGTATCCTCTTGTTCCTTGATCTTTTATTATTTTTTCGTTTTAACCCCGTGCATAGGTATATTTTCAGGTAAGTCACTAACAAGTTTCCAAATTGACATTTTAGGCACTCGCCTAAACTATTTTGTCGTTTAATTCTCTTTCTTTTTTGTTGTTTCCATTTAATTCTTATGATTGTGCATATTGATATTTTATCATTTTATTTTAGTTTATTATTGATTGTGACTTTGACTAGAATCTTTATATGTATCTTTTTTTTTTATTGGTGCTTTCCATAAGTGTTTGAGTCGATTAGTTAATTTATTGATTATGTTCTTTTCTTCTTTATTTTCTTTGTCGTATGTACATAAATATTAAGTGTGAATTTTTTCTCCCATTTTTTGTCACCACCACCCCGCGCCCGGCGCTGCGGAAACTTGGTAGAAGGACAGTTTGATGGGAACGGCGGCGGCGGTCGATGTTGATGGAGGATTTCTAAGTTGTAGCAAACCCAAAACCCGGTCTTGTAAAAACTTTTTCTTAAGTTATCTATTCTAACGCGTTCAATAGGTTTTAAGGCGTCCCAACCAACCTTAAACCTGCACCTGAAACATGTTAGTGGTTTTACGATAAATCGTACATAAGCAGGATAAAAGTTGAGCTCTGCTCAACACAAATATATCGGCGAGAAGGCCCGCCCACTTCGTTGGGCGAGAACTCCCCGATAAAATAATATACAATCTGTTATGAAGTCTAACTAATTATGCATGTTTTACTACTACAGAGCCGACTCTAGCCAAATGTTTTGAATACGTACTGTACCGGGTAGTCGGGGTCAACAACCGACTATCACGTAAAAGTACTTCTACTGCTGTTAAAACATAGACATTGAAGTTCAACCGTTAGTAAAACCTAATGTATGCTCAATCATAATTTAAATACCACTATAACAATCTCTATCGAGACTACCCCACTAATCAAACATAAATCACTATCAAGGAGTGCCCACATATCTCTGGTAATCAAAATAACAACTATGCCTTAACGGATCTACTCCGCAGGCCTCTTACCAGGGTCTGCTGAAAATATTGATATAGTGGGGGTGAATCCTCGAGAGGTACTCAGTAAGAGGTTAGGTAAGGAATTACGAATTTTAAAAATGTTTACCTGCATAAAAGATTAGCATGCAATGTACTAGCAATTATATACAACCTAATATCACATGGTATAATGATATGCAATAAAATGATATGTAATCTTGACCATCCCGTAGGACGTAGTAATCCAATAATCCCCCAGTGGCACGCCGGCCCTCACAGGTTCTCACTATCGACATCCCCCATAATCGGATCAGGGTTTAGTAACATATGTCGCAAGGTACCTGCGTGGGGCCTAGGTACCCCCTATATAACTGTTTCGTGGTCTTACTTTACCAAAATATAACCGATCTATCTCATGATAATCGTGATCAGAGGAGTAGTGCTCTCCGAACTTAAAAACCTGCATGTTGTAAAACCTTACCATGGAACTAGCCCCGGGAGTCACTGGGCCCCACCCTCGACTCGAGTACTAGCCCTTAATTAACCTAATATGCATGAAGTTAAACTACGACACATATTAAGAGAATTAAGTCTCTTACCTATAAGACGACAATAAACCTCTGCGACGTTCCCGAGCAACCCTTTTTCTAGAAAATCTTTACTCTAGAGAATTATCAAACTATGTAAAGTTTCAAACTTCGTAAATTTATACCTTACTTAGACAATTTATACCTTATGTTGACTAAAGTCAAACGTTTGACCATATTGGTCAACTTAAGCTTAAAAGTGATTAAACAACTTGTAATTTTATCCAATTACCACTTAAGCTCCATTTAACCATTATTTATGATTAATTACATGTAAGTCCTTATACTTTGACAAAATGTGCAATTTTATCCAATTTAGCATAAAGTGTCAAAACTCATTTTAAATGCTACCAATTTTTCACTTAAACATAAAGAAGTTTATTTTCACCTCTTTTATCTATAATTACACATATAGTCCTTATACTTATCCAAATTTCCAATTTGGTCCAAAATTCTTACAACTTATCCGTTTTCACTTAATTT
>JBBYHH010000010.1:1102412-1118186 GCA_038382905.1 Daphne laureola | reverse complement strand
GAAGCCTAGAACTCAAGTTCAACATCTCATGCAAATTGACTTAAAAGGATGGGGTGTGGGATATATTCCATCATTTCAGCAGCATTGTCTCCTTCAGATGTTGAACAGTGTTGCTGGTTAGTTTTTTCTGTTGCGTTTTCTCATATTAAGAGAATGACATGACGCAGGTGGTGATTGTACTTGATCAAGAAACCTACCATTTTTGTCTCACTCATGTTCTTTATTTTAACTCCTTTAAAAGTATGGCAATATTTCTGATGCATGTAAACAGATAATGTGGTAATCTTTTCCTCTAGATTTGTTATTTAATGCGACCATTTGGCAGGACATGATGTGAATGAAATTCATCGTTTTCATTTTTATGAAAAAATTTAATGATGGCAAAGCGTGGACATAGTTCATATATGGCTCTATGATATGATATGGAAAAAGGGTATAGAATAAAATAACAGTTCCTGAGTTCCAAACTCATTTCTTCTTAGGGTGTGTTCAGATAGAAGGGAAAAAAACGTTTTGAAAGGGAAAAGTCGGTGCTTTTGACAAATGGTTTGTTATGTGTGAGGAAAAGATTGGAGGAAGAGATTGATGTGATGTAATTTTTTTTCTTCCTCAACTGAACACGCCCTTAGTGTTATTAATTGTATATTGATACTTTCTGCTATCAGAAGATTGCTTTAGATGATGTTTTGTGCACTGTTTGCACCGCCTCTGCGCTTCTTCGATATTCCTTTTGTCCCAAATGCAATGACATTCCTCCAAAAGTATTTCGCCCAAGATAAGTGGCACCTTGTTACTTGTATATATATTTTCCCAACTCTACCCCTTTTAAGTTACAACACCCTCCTTTTGTTTAATGTCTGTCGCTTTAGGTTGCAATGTTAATGTAAAACATGCTTATTTGGTATTATAACCTTAATTTTTAGAAACAGGGAAACGTAACAACTGGGTTGGTGCAGGTTGTATGTGTAATGTGTATCTTGGATTGCAGTTCCATTTGGTTGGAAATTCTGTATGATAGTTATCGATGGTTAATCCCTTCTTCTCTCTCCTTTTTCCGAAAAGGTGAATTAAAAGAGAGAAAAAAAAGATCTATGTGCTTGTTTGTTGGGGAAGATCTTGGATCTAAGACAAGTACTCTAGCCATTTCTTTCTTATGACGGTTTTCAGATCCATATTGTGTTCAAGCGGTTCCTTTTTCTTATGAAATAACCACAGTTACATGCGGGAACAGTGAAAAACTAAGAGAATCCTGTTAAATTTACCATTCCCCTATGGTTCTGTATTCACACACTTAACAGAAATAAAACAACGGGTTTTTGTGAAATCTAATCATGTTTTCTTATTAGAGAATAGCACAACTCTCATCAGTATTCTAATTTTTCTGTTATTTATTTGATTTAGCCTTTATTGACTCTTCTGTTTTGCTCAATGATTTTATTATAGGGTTGAGTGAGTGGTTTGTTCAAACTGATGAAAGGGGTGCTCCTAGAATACCAGTTATGGTCAATATGGCCTCAACTTCTGCTACTTTGAAGAAAACCCAAAAAACTAATGAGTCATCCGCTCATGCTCCTGCACCTTCTGACCAATCTGTGAGCAGGAACTCAGTCTTCATGGACGAATACTCCGATGATGATGAGGAATTCCAAATAGCTGAAGGAGAAGAAGAGGTTTAGTATTTTATTCTCTGGATTTGTAATCATCTTATTTTCTGTCATAGTCCTATCTGGTTGTAATTTTCTTTAAGAACGTTTCCTTTTTCCTCAGGGAATCCCATCTAGAAGAGGATGAAATTAAGAAAACAGGTTTCATATTGCATCTTCATTATGTTACCATTTATTGTCTTTCAAATGTGACATCCGATTGCTGATCAATCTTAAAACAATTGTTCTGATTGATACGCCACAGAAGAAGAATAAGTTGTTCAAATTGATTTGTCTTGTTTTTCGGGCAACCTGCATCGTGATGACAATGATAATGCTCGTGATTGATGCAGGATATCAGATGGAAACAACTTCAGAGTCCGTAGCAAGCAATTTTGCTATAATAAATCAAAGGTTCTTGCTTCTTCTGTAATCCATTTTCGCATGGTTCGAGTCACTGTCTAACTGTTCTGTATGTTATCTTTCAATGCCTTAAACATAAGATTCCTGCTGGTAAGCATTTGATGGATCTTGTTGCTGTTTATTGGTTTAAAGACACCAAAAGGATGGACCATGTTGCTAGACGCCAGGATTGTGGAGCACAAGTAAGCACCTTTAATTCCTAACTTTACATGTTAACTTCCTCCAGTGTCACTTATATCACACGTGAAAATTGTTGGTATGGTCATGGTTACAAACAAGTTACAATTTACAAGTTACAAGCTAGTTACTGCTCATGATTTTGTGATTTTTACACCATAGAGTCATTATCTGAGTACTTAATGCTGTGTTTGGATGGAGCTATTGGTAAAGCATTTTGTTTCAATGAGTGCTTTGAAACTTTAAAAGTTACATTTGTTGTTTGTGACTTTTGTGAAATACGGAGTAAATCATAATTCTAAATCATTCGATACTGGAAAAGGTTAACCATGGAGAACACCACCAGAGCCTTGAACTTTTGAGATCTTAGGCCTGAAGATAAAGGAAGCACGTGGATCTATGCCATACTGTAAACTCATTATATTCAGCTGAAAATAATTATTGTTTTAATCCCTTTACCATTTGGTTCCTGTCCTAATGTGTTGCTTACGATTTCAAGTTCCATTTAGATGGTCTCCTAGTCGTAACTTTGTAATCATCAAAATTTTAGTTTTAATGCTGCAGTATTGAAATTGTTATCCAAGCAGATAAATTTGTTACTTACAGAAATTCCAGGACTTGTCATTCTGAAATACTACTATCTTGAAGTTCCCGGATTTACAGAATCTCCGTCTATGTAGTGCAAAGTAGATTAAGGCAAGCATAGAGAGCGGACTAGTCTTGTAGCTCTGTGCACCCTCCCCTCGGCAAAAACTGATATCGCACAGCTTCTTTGGTAAAATGTTGCATAATAGTATAATTGCACTGTGGTCATGGGAATTAGATCCATAAACTCTCGTACTTCAAAATCTACTAATATAGGAGGTCATTCTGCTTACACTATTTGTTATCATCAGCATCATTATCACCTTATTAACTATGCTGGGGTAGTTGGCATGTAGTTTATAGTGCCATTAATTGCCTAAAAGTAGTTACCACTACAAAATCATGTAGTTTAGCTATCCATGGTAAGTTCAAAATTTCATTTATTAATTTTCTGTAATTGTGTAATGTAACTGATTTGTTAGGAGCTTCAAGTATTCACTTTTAAAGTATATATTACTCCTATTTGCTTCTGCTTAACTTGTCTTTGATTTATTTTGTGAATGCCTTTGTAGGTTGCTTCCAAGAAGGGGCTTTTCTCTTTGGTCATAAATGTTCAAGTAGGTCTGTTTATCTGGTGTATTGAATTATATTTGGTTGCTACAGGAGGTTAAGTGGATTATGTTTTCTTGTTCCAGGTCCCAGGTTCAACACATTATAGTATGGTTTTTTATTTTGTTACCAAGGAACTGGTACCCGGATCACTTTTACAACGGTTTGTTGATGGTGACGATGAATTTCGCAATAGCAGGTTTAAGCTCATCCCATCAGTTCCAAAGGTAATTAATTGACTTGCTATGTTTGGATAATGTCTTCTCACTTTTCTGGTCATGGGCATAGGGGTTTCTACCTTTTAGTTTATAGGAGTTATGTTTGTAAGATCCAGGTGGTGTAAACGGGTGACTTGCCTAATCAGAACGGCTATAATTCTAAGATCATCAGGTCTAAATCTTTGACATATTTCTGGAAAATAAAAGGCCGTTTCATCTATCATTGGCCGTTCAGGTTGAATCTTCCACATGTTTAAACAGGCAGCAGTATCGAGTTTCTAATCCCAAGGTCGTATTAATTAGATAAAAACATGAATTGGCCATAAACACAATTAAGTTGTTCACAATTCCAATCTTAACATGCTGTTTAGAATTATGCTTTAAACATTCAGCTCAAAGGAATCTCGCTGTTCGTTAAATATGCAGCAATCATGCTTTCACAGTGCTATTAAAGATTAATACTCCCTTCATCCCTTCTTAATTGTTACGTTTCCTTTTCAGCAATTAATCTATAGTGTTCTTCAACATTTTGACATACAATGTCAAATAACTTATATGCAAGCTAATGACATATCGATATTCAGGGTTCCTGGCTTGTTCGGCAGAGTGTTGGAAGCACTCCTTGCCTGCTGGGGAAGGCAGTGGATTGCAACTATATCCGTTGTCCAGACTACTTGGAAGTAAAGACTTACTGTTCTCTTTGCTTTATTCACCTTGTATCCCATAATAATTATAGGTTTTGCTTCCCAAATATTTTCTCGTACCAATTTGATCACCATACCCTCAAACTCTTTTCCTATGTTAAAATTGTGCCCACCATGCTCTCTCTCTCTCTTTGTTGGATTAAAAATGTAAAACACACTCTCTACTATTAACCTTATTCTCCTCACCTAGTCAACGTTATGATTTTTATGGGTTGGAGAGAGTAATTCTGTAGAACATGTATGCAACCCACTTGAACTTTTTGCCTTTTTGTAGGTTGATGTTGATATAGGTTCTTCAACTGTTGCCAATGGAGTTTTGGGGCTCGTTTCTAGTGTGATTAAAACTTTAGTGGTTGACATGGCCTTCCTTATACAGGTTATGATTTACTTTTGCTTTAAGCATTTATCGATATCCAAACTTGAGATGACCAATTAATTGTTTAAACATAACCAGTGCAATCAGGCGCCGTTAAAGATTCTTAATCTACATGTCGTATAGCTCTTCATTTTGAATTGACATACTTTACTAGCATATTAGATCTCCCCATATAAGGTTTTAGTTTCTGACAAAGTCGTCAGTGTATGTCTTTATTTTGATGGGTTTTTAATGTCCCAAAACATTGTGTGCAAATTAGGAGAATTGACAATAGGTCTTTTTATAAAGTGTTTAAACCTGTCTTTTCTTGTCCCACAATCTTTGCATGGTGTTTTGACATATGAATTGTTACCAGACTCTCAATTTTCCAACTGATGTGTCATTTCCTTGTAAGAGGTGCAAAATTAATGCAGGTTTTATGTTAGGACCAGGGCATCGAGCAGTGGTGCTGTTGATAAGCGTCTTATTTCATGCTGATTGAGATGATTGTTTCATTTGCATGATTTGTTTTTATCGTTACCAGGCAAATACTACAGAGGAGCTGCCGGAGCGGCTGATTGGCGCGGTCCGTGCTTCTCACATAGAGCTTTCATCTGCTGTGGTACCCAAGTTACCAGACCCCTCATGATTATAAGCCGTCTGGTCTCTATACCATTTGATTAGATGAATGAATACATGTAATCTTCAATTCAATTTGTGTCGATAATAGGTATTGGTGGGGGTAAAAACAAAAAACTATTCATCCCGATAGTGCATGGAATGGAAGACTGGGCTTTTCATTTTTCTCACAGTTGAATCTTTTTAGAACTAGTTGTGTTTAGTACAGTCTGGGCTTAAAGTGTTCTTTTCTTGTTCCTTATGATTTGGAATGTGCTGATTCATCAATAGAAGATGCTGTTGGAATTCCGGGACAACCAATGATCACATTGAACAGGGAGGCTTGAAATTTGAATCATTTGTTTGATTTGCTGTTTGAGCAAGGAAACTTTTCTACCAAATTTAATGTTCTTGCGTTGTATGTAAAGCTGGTACTACCTTTTTTTGGTTCTATGATAATGAGAGAGTGAATGTACACTTGAGCTGGACGACTATACCAAACAAGTTTAGAAGAGCATATGGTGTGTTGTCTGTCTGTCTGTCTGTCTGTTGTAGTTGAAGACTTGAAGTATCTGCTACTGAATTGCGTGTACTATCAACTGAGATCAGACTTTCTCCTTTTTCTACTGGAGGTGGAGGGGAATGGAATGGAACTCACTCTCGTGTTTGGGCATTTTTGTACCTCGGGGAAAAGCGAGCCTAGGAGTTCTCTAAACTTCATACACTTGGGCATTGTATAACTATTTATGACTCATTGTGATAAATACTAAACCACTTCTGAATATGAATTAAGTGAACTGGAGAACAATCATGTACCTTTATGCCATACAAGACATGCTGATCACATTCTTTTTACTTTTGCTGCCAAAGCTGAACAACGACAAAAAGAGAACTTTTGTGATTTGTATTTGTCACGTAAAGTAACCTTTGTAGAAATCTTTGCTTTTTTCTTCCTTTTTTCACTTCAATCAAATAGAGTAGCGGCGATATGAACCATGCGGGTGGATAACAAACTCCTGCTGACGCTCCATACTTGCTTTGTTGTTTCAGCTCATCTTTGTCGTGTCCAAATTATCAGGCACGTAAATATCTCCATATATGCTAGTATTATTTTCTGAAAATCAATGAAAATGAGACATCCTACTGATCAAAAATCTGAAACTGAACTACTAGGTTCGCCTGCAGACCAAGAACATGAAGCAGCTACTAAAACGGAGGAAACTGGCTTGAAAACGAGCAGAAGAGTCATAAAATGGTGGATACTCGTATCGATCTACTCATTGTTCCTCCTAGCCGGCCAGTCTGTAGCCACTATTCTTGGCAGACTCTACTATAACAAAGGTGGTAACAGCAAATGGATCGCCACACTTGTCCAACCAGTAGGCTTCCCAATTATCATCCCGTTATACTGGCTCAATTATCATCTTCCAGTTAATGGTGCACCTTCTTCAGATACTTCTCCGAGCCTCGTTGTCATATGTTGCGTTTATTTGTTCCTGGGAGTTGTTCAAGCAGGAAGTTGCATCTTGTACTCTATCGGCTTGCTCTACCTTCCCGTCTCAACTTACTCCCTCATCTGCGCCTCGCAGTTGGCTTTCAATGCCATGTTTTCCTTCTTCCTCAATGCACAGAAGTTCACTCCTTTCATCATCAACTCCCTCATCCTCCTCACCATCTCCTCGGCCCTTCTCGTGTTCCAAAACGAAGGTGGCCAAGGTCCATCATCGAAGGGGAGTAAGTACGTGGTTGGATTCATCTGCACGGTGGCAGCTTCAGCAAGCTATGGGCTGATGCTTTCTCTGACTCAGCTATTTTTCGAGAAAGTGTTGAAGAATGAGACACTCAAGGCTGTGCTGGACATGATAGTGTACCAGTCCTTGGTGGCTACCTGTGTCGTGGTGGTGGGACTTTTCGCAAGCGGGGAGTGGAAGCAGCTGAGGACCGAGATGGAGAAGTTTGAGCTTGGACATGTCTCTTATGTCATGACTCTTATCTGGACTGCAGTAGGTTGGCAGGTGTTCTCCATTGGTGCTGTAGGGCTGATCTTTGAGGTCTCGTCACTGTTTTCCAATATGATCAGCACATTAGGGCTTCCTCTGGTTCCACTTCTAGCAATCATCATCTTCCATGATAAAATGAACGGGGTAAAGATTATTTCCTTGTTGCTCGCACTTTGGGGCTTTGTTTCTTATATGTATCACCACTATCTTGATCACAGAAGGTCCAAGAAATTACAAGTTACAGCATCTTGAATCAGCTCACCATATTTACTTGTAGTATAATATCTGTCCTGGTTTGTAATAAAATGATATAGTGTGGTGATATTGCAATGTAACCGAAAATGATCACATTGCACAATTTGCAGAAGACCATGTCCACCAAATCTTGAAATGTTTTATAATCAAGATAATAATTGGAATTCTTTCTTCTAGCTAATAAAAACTCATTCTAACAACTAAACTAACCCTACCATCAAAGTCTAGAGAGCAACTGACTATCAGAGCTACACTTTCCAACTATGTGCTAGCAACTGCCATCTACTCAATTCCATAAATTTTGTAATTTACCTGAAAAGGTTCATTCAATCAAATGCCATATTAGAAGTTACCACAGTTTAGAAGCTTTGTCACATACAACGATGGTGAATTCAGCCGTTACCTGTGGAATAGAGACCGTAACTTAAGCAGACCAAGATGGTTAACAGGTAAGGCCTTACTGATGTAGCACTTGAGGTTGACCTATAATACATAATGTCCCAGTCAAAAGCCGGTACAAAAACAGTCAAATGAGGGCATATAAGTTCTATATGAATCCCATAAACTAAAAAAACAGAGGAAGAGACTTGCATACAGGAAAGTTATTAATACTGTTTCAGGACATCAGTAATGCCATTAAAACAATAAAAACATGCAGTTAAATGAAGCTGCCTACCTTGCAACAATAGTGGACATTGACTCGGTTTTGAGTCCAAACCCAAAGGGGAAGAGCGGATCATAATGTAAATCACCAACATTCATTGGTAGTTGATCTACAGTTCTAAACCATGTCCTTGGCAGTGTTCCATTGAACCCATAGTCACCAAAAAGCACATCAGTAACACCTTTACCTTCACTGCCAGGTAACCAAGCGGCCACTAAAGAATCGATTGCGGGAAGATAAGGTTCAATGACAATAGGTCTTCCAGAAACAATGACAACCACACAGTTTACCCCTCCACAAACATTATTGATGATGCTTGGACCAGGATCCATCATTGTAAGATCTGTGCTATCTCCTGCAGTCTCAGCATAAGGGGGCTCACCAACAACAACTATTGCAAAATCAAAGTTGTTGGACTTAACAAAGTCACCATCAGGGTTCTGACGGTAGACAACTTGTGTCTTTGGATCAACTGCTGATGTTATAGCAGCCAGAATTGTTGTCCCTAATAATTAAAAGAAACAATTCTGCTTAAGAGCAAATGCAGCTGTTACACCAAAAGCTAATTTGAGAACAAGCAAAATTATTTAACGAAAATGTAAATGGTGAGAGCAATTTTTAGCTAGCAACTTGACCCATTTCAACTCAACGGAGAGAATTCTAGCTAACATCAAATATAGTACTAGTATTTCTTTAATTTATGCTAAGATGTTGTATCTTTATTTGACTATGATAACAAAACCCTTTTTGGGGTAGAGAACTCATTTACATGAAGCATGGTTGATAATGTGTTCTCCTTATGGCTATTGTGCTAAACTAATTGCATATCTAGATATGCTAATATATAGAGTGCATAGAATTACGCATACCTCTGGTAGAGTTATTTCCATCAAATCCTTGCCAATTAATTGTCCAACCACCACACTGATAGCCTAAATTATCAGCATGAGTGCCAGCAACCAGTATCTTTGAAGCTGTTTTAGGAAGAGGCAATAATGGATAAGTTCCATTTTCCCCATTCTTCAGCAACACAAGTGATTTCCGCACAGCTTCCCTAGCCAGGTCTCTGTGTTCCTATATACATAATTCAGGAGAATGTAAATCTTCAAGAAACCTTGGTCACGAAGAGTTGAACCATCAATTATAAGATGCAATGCACCAAGTAGCAAATTTCAATCAAAGGAATGACAATGTGAGTTAAGTAGGATTTAAAACTATAACTCTGGATAACAATTGGATTTTGATTCAAGTTTTTCAGGGTATGTACACAGAGATTGTACCTATAATAACATGAACAAACATATAGCCTAGTACAAACCTCGCTCCCGAGCTCATTGACAAGGGTGAGGTCAGCCAGAGGATTTTCAAATAGACCCATGGTGAATTTGACGAGTAGAATTCTTTGAACAGCATCATCAATTCGATCCATCAGTATGACTTTGTTATTCACTAGGTAAGTAAGGTCATGAATGAATTCTGTATGGTCGAAAGGGACCATAACCTGAAAAACAACGTAAGTTAAAACAATAATTATTTCGTTCTTCCGAAAAGAAAATAACTCAAAGGTTAATAAGGACAAAGAAAACTTGTGGTAAACCATGTCAATTCCAGCTTGAATTGAAGCTAAAACCGAATATGTATAGTTCCCATGTGGCGGTGAAGTGATCCTATCTATTCCCTGCCAATCTGATATTACAAAACCCTGAAAAGTTCAGACGAAAGTTAGATGAGAGTGGCTGTGGCAGATGAGCTGTTAACAGTGCATACTCCAAAATAAGTTCATAAGATCCAAGGATATTTTCTTAGTGTAACATATGTCTGCAATGGAGAAATTTGCAGAAATCTTTTTGTACCATATAAGTGAATTGGAACTTTTTACAAGAAAAAAAATGCAAATCAGGTCAGATATGTTGTAAAAAATTATTGAGTATTGAGCATAGAGACAAACAAGCAACCATATTTAAACTAACAATATCAAAAAGACAAATGTAAAATTTCTGCTAAATATAATCATCACTAAATGTGATCAAAACCATTGATGAGTTATAAGAATCACCTTAAATTTAAGCTCGTTTTTTAAGAAGCCTGAAATCAACTCACGATTTGCATGCATCTTTTCACCGTTCCAGCTAGAGTATGAAACCATAATTGTTGACACACCCTTGATAATTGACTCAGAGTACGCAGGCATGTGAATGCTAAGCAACCCATGTGTGTCAGTCAATGTGTTGTATTCGTTGATGCCTCTCGTTGTTCCACCATCTCCAACAAAGTGCTTTACACAAGCAGCAACCTTGTTCCTATATGAAATTTGTCAAGAGATAAAAGCAAGAATAAGTTGTATTTTAAAAAGTATACAAGAGGAGATGGCCTCATAAAAATAATATGAGCAAGAGTAAACGTCAACTTTGATAAGTATAGTTGGGTCTAATCTAGATTTATCTTTTAATTTATAAAAAAGAATTAAAATGTAAGAGAAAAGCAAAATTATTATCCTGATGAAACAACATAATCATAATCAGGGGAAGTGATAAAATTTCAGAAAACATGGCATAACATAATGGTGACATGAAAAGTAAACAATGGTATCCAATAAACACGGGAGTGATATAACTTAAGATAATAATGTAAAACGTATCAATATGAGAATTTTTTTTCCTTTTCTTTCTAATGTAACATGTCAACATGATACAACATGGCAAATAGCCCTCTTTTATTCTGCAAAAATAAAAAAAAAACTAGGATGTTCCAAATAAGAAACCCAAATGGAGAGCTGCAAAACCAGGTGTTATAGAAGTTATACTTTCCACCAACATATGGGACTCCTTGGAGTGATCCAAATGGAATTTCTCCTTGCAATCCAAGAATGATATCAGTCATCTCCTGCACAACCTTGTGATCCTCACTGTAGCTCTCATAACAACGGCCCCACCTTGGATCTCTACAGACCTACAAGAACATAAAAAAGATTTTTTTTTTTTTTAAACAAAGGTCGTTTGTAAAATGCATTATCAGCTGAACATAAAGCATCTTACTGCAATACATGGGGCAAAGGTGTAAGGAATCCCAGTAGCTCTAACTTCAAGGGCAGTTGCAGCGCCGATCCTCTTGGCCAGATTTGGATCCCTGTATGTTGATCTCAGTAAGATATGCGAGCTAAAGACGATATGAGAAGTAATGCAAGTTTGTGGTTATATACAAAATCAAGCTAACCTGGTGGCCCCAATGCCAATATTGTGGGGAAATATAGTGGCATTGTAAACATTATTGTGGCCATGAATAGCATCAATGCCATAAATATAAGGAATCCCCAAACGGCCGTTAAGAGACCCTTTTTGGAAATCATTGATCATATTAACCCAGTCCTGAGCAGAAGCCTTAGGAAGAGGAGCACTCCCCCCTCCACTTAATACACTCCCTACAAGTTGAAAATTACAAACTCATTCCACAAAAACAGACAACAAGAGGAGACTCTCTCTTGTTAAACTTGTTGGCACTGCAATGCAATGTTTCGGTTTCAAAATCAATAGAGAATAGTAACTAACTAACCAATAGCAAAATCTCTCATTATTTGAGGAGTGGCAATGCTTCTATCAATTTGGGTCATCTGTCCAATCTTCTCTTGTAGAGTCATTCGGGACAATAGGTCCTTCACTCTAGCACCCACTGACTGTGTGGGATCTTTGTAAAGTAGATACCCATCTACGGCTTATGTGTTAACATGTGATAATGATCCCAAGAGAAGCCATAAAAACACTAGTAAAATCTTCATCTTCCTTGTGTTGATGCTAAGGACGCAAGAACAAAAAAAAAAAAAAAAGAACTCTTTTTCAACAGAGAGCTTCAACAGAATACCTGATAGAAGAGTTGCATTTCTTTTTTATGTGCCTTAGAACATAAAAGAAGAAGAACTTACCCAAGCTCTTTGAGCAAGAAACGAAGAGGCAGTAAGCAAGCAGCAGAGCAGAGAGCAAACTGTGTTATCTGAAACTGCCGAAAGTGGAGCCTTTGCTGCTACCTTTGCATTTTCGTGGTTCCCAAAATATCACTCCTTTTTCCACCTTTATGCTGCAGATCCAATATTATGCGATGCCTTTTTTTTCACTCTTCTTTAAGATGAAAAAAAACGGTTTCACACTGCGTAGATAAAACACTCTAACATGTGTCCCTCTTTCCAAGTAGCGCTACATCTTTGTTCACAGGTTCTTTTATTCAAATTTTGGTTTTCTTTTAAAATAATGTCATCAACACTATTTCCACCAATTTCTCTTCTTACAATTATCACATTAATTTCAAAATATTTTATCAGATTTTCTCAAAAAATTACTCTTTCAGTCCTTAAATAAATAGTGTGTTTTTTTTTTTTTATATCTCTGAAAAATTAGTGCATTTTCCTTTTTTATAAACTTTAATTGAGTTGTTTTATTCAAATATCCCTAACATTTCACTATTTATTACTCCAATTTTTCACCAAAATTATTTTAGGAGGGGATAGGTGCTAATGATGGGGGTATTTTTTTACCAAATTTTTTTCTTCTTTCCATTTTTTAATTTGAATGTCAAAAGAAATACACCATTTATTTAAAGACGGAGTGAGTATTAAATAACACATGGTTTATTGTGTGTTATAGTTTTGGACATAATGGTAAGTTTATTAGATAATTTAATTTTTCGAAAATCTTCAGTTACTCGCTTAAGATTTTAATGAAAATTTCCGTCACCCCCTTACCAATTTTTGTGTTAGTTGACCCTTAAGAGTTTTAAAGTTAATTACTCTAAGTATCGCTAATATCTTTAACACTAACACTTTAATACCAATTTTTTGTTTGTGGACCTGTTTGATAGTACGACAGGTTCTGCTAGAGGGTAGGTTGCCACGGGTCACAAGAAGCAAAAGGGTTCTAGAATTGAAGAGGTCATAGATGGCTTGCAGCGTTCTGGTTCTCGTAGTATGGTGGGGCTGGAATCGAGTTTTCCTACACCATCCAATGCCGTGAGTCTTTGGACTCAGGGCTTGTTGGGAGTCGGGCCTATCTGGCTTGTTATATTTTATGCTTGTTGGGCCCTGTTTGTTTGTTTCCTTGCTTTTGGTTTTGATTTTATTTATGTTGGTGTTAGTTTGGTTGGCTTTTGCCTGCTTCTAATTGGTGTTTATTACATGTTGTGTGACCTTTCGATACACTTGTGTGCTGAGAAGAGGTTTAGCTCTTTAGAAACTGTTTTGGTGCATCCTCATGAGATCATGTGTCTATATTACTTCACAACGCGTTCCTTTATGTTTATTTTTTGCCTCAATTTAGATGTGTTCTCGGAGTTTGTTCACACTTCTTTGGGCAACACTTCCTATGACTCTTTTTAGTTTATCAACTGTGATTCGTTTTAGTTGTTTGTTAGTTGTTCTAGATCTATTTGTTCTTGCAAAATTTAGCATTATTTTTTACTGCTTTGTGGTTTGTGTCTTTCTAGGTTGTTTCTGACTTGTGGCTTTTCCCATGACTAGATAAAGTGTTGTTTTGAGTGATCTTTTTTTTTTTTAAGTAACAATTTTTGTATTAAAATAAAATTACACCTAAACCTTAAAAAGTAATTGGATATAATCTCTAATATAAAAATTTCACAAACACACCATATATCCCATTTGAGAAAATTCCCCACAAATCCCACCAATACTCTTGAAAGATTTCCAAACATTCGAGTAGATTTTGGTGTGTTATAATTTTCATAAAAAATCAAAATGTGAGTGTTATTTTCAGAAAACGTGGTTGATAATTACCAACTAAACGCATTTTCTACTCATTTCATATGTTCAGGAAAAACAAAACTTGAGAATTTTCCAAATTAAACGTACCCTTAGTTTAGCTTATCTAGTGTAAAAAGATTTCTACAGATTTCTCCATTGCAGGCAAATGTTACACTAACAAATTAAGAGTATCCTAAAAATCGCAATGCGCGCTAAGTCACAACTTCGTCGTCGCCGCCGAATTGGATGTGTCTCTGGTGCACGATGCCTTTCCAGCGGCAAGCTCGGAGTTTTGGCGTCTTCTCTTCCGTTGATGCGTGGAGATCTGCGGCTGCCTTCCCTTTTCATGCAGTATCAACGTTGGGCCGGCGGTCTCGGGCTTCTGTTGGCGGGCCAGTTGCTGCGTCGCGGATGTGGGTCACCCTTAAACGGCGGTTCTAGCGCAATGCCTCTTATCCTGGTGTGGCGCAAGGGGGCTGGCGACTGGAGGAGTGGTCCGACCGGCACTGGTTCGACTGCACAGTGGCACCTCCGCCAGAGGGTCCTAATTCGATGCGGTTGGTCTGCTACTACTCATCTTTGTCGTCGCCTACTGATCTGGCCCGGTGGGAGTAGGAGGGGGATCCTCCACCATGAGGTTTCACAGGTTACCTACCCCCTTGCCGGCTCTCTTTGGAGTCTCTCTAGTTCTCCGGCTACTTTGTTGAAGTATTGTAATTTTTTTGGGTTAGTTCATGTGAATTGGGTGATTGCTTGGTACAGAGGTGGTGGCCAAGAAGGTTCTCGATTGTTAGTAGCTGGAAAAACAGGGGCTGGCAGTGGAAAGAGGACCGATTATTTGAGTTCGGTTGCAAACGATCACAAAGGCCAGAAACAGGAAACGGCAGGGTCGAGCTACAGCTCACTCTGCTTGGAGCTATAGGTTATAAGATTCCGGGTGGATGGGGCTCCGGATCTTCCCTATTCGTCGGTGCCCGGGGCATGAGTGTCGTACCGATCCTGACTAGTGAGTTTTGGTTGATGGACTGATGGTTGTGGACATGTCTTTGATTCCTCTTTTGCAGGTGGGAGTTACCTCCGAGCTTTGTGATCGTTATCCGTGCAAGGATGAGACATCGCTTAGCTTCCAATTTTGTTGGGAGTTTATTAGATGTATGTGCATGTTTTGAAGATGTTGTATACGGGCACATATTTAAAATCCCTAGGTGGATTAGTGTAGCTCACTCGTGGTTTCCTCTGGCGTTGGTGGTTCCCTGGCGTGTTGTGCAGTTCTCTCACTTCATCCCGGCTAACTGGTTGCTTCAGACGTTGTCCTTGTGGAGGCGGCGTTACTATCTTTTATTTTTATGTTCTTTAGCTAATTTTATTTATTTCATCTTACTTTTCATTATGCTTTTATTTAGTACTTTAGGGTTTTACTTTTGTTCGTACTACCTTATAGCCTTAAACTACTTTTGTTCGTACTTTAGGGTTTTACTTTAGGGAACCCATTTTTGTACAACGTCGGAGAAGATGATGCTAGGGGCTAGAGGCAAGAATGCCTGGAGGAGGATCGTCGGAGCACAACGCTGGCGGCAACCTGAGGGTGAAGCTGAATGAAATCACGACATTTCTATTCGAGCTCGTGGGTTGTTGGCGATTACTGTTGTGCATCGGCGTTGACGAGGCTTGATGTTACACCCACCCTAATCCGAAAATGATTCATCAACTAAAGTGGTGGGCGGACAAGTTATTTCGCCACCAAAGTTTAAGGTAAATGTTTGCGTTTGGTTAGTTCTGGATT